>BTHS01001336.1:72500-128139 GCA_036184385.1 Tokudaia muenninki | reverse complement strand
CTGTATTCCAGGTCTACCTTGCACAGATATTTTTCACTTTCTGGGGCAACTCAACAGTACCATATGGAGTAGAATAGGCCAAGCAAACCAAGCAATCCAACTTCTTATGAAAATGAAATATCCTTTCAGATATAAAGGTAAAATGAACTGTCCATACCTCCGCTTCAGTATCTGTGTAAGAAGATGATTCATTATTCAAGGATCTGCTTATATGCAAATCATAGACCTGTGTCATTACTCGTGGATCACAGATTTGGGAGATCCTTTCCCCCAAAAGTGGACGCTGGGATCGATATGTTCTCCTTGTCTGCATTTGTAAGGACACAAAATTACAAAAGTTTTTCTGGTAGTCCATGCTTTTCCTTAATGCACAAAACACAGTGAACATGGAGAGGGATTGCTCACCCATGCCCACAGGAAATCCAAGATACTACACTGGGCCCTGCTAAGACCTGCCTGGGCTCTGTCCTCCTGAACATAGCCAGATTGCAGATCTATTATTGATTGTTTTAAGAATTTAAAACCATATCTACACTGAGAATTTAATTGTGTACTAATTCAAACATTTTAGTTTAAGGACTTTTTTTTTAAAGGATAAATGTGTTCACATAAATTTCCTTGTAATTAATTCAAAGAAATGTCATGTTGCTAAAAAAAAAATCCCTGCAAGACAAGAAGGCCTTTTCAAAAATGAAAGTACCACGGCTCAGGAATTTGCCATTGTCACACTGCTGGTGCTAAACTGAAACACCTATCTTTTATATGTTCATTGTATGAAGATTTCTTTGGGTATCAGGGATGGAGTATCTGCATTTTGGGTCAGCAAGAGATACAAACAATTTGTATAACTGATACAAGCTCATTTCCTTTCTTGATCATCCTATACATTTAAGAATCCTATCTTTTAAAAAACAATTATCCAAATACATAACAACAAGGATAGAAGAGATGCAGCCCAGATGAGGAAAACATCTTAGTCTGTGCTGCTGTTTGTTGAGGTGACAGTTGGTATAAGTTTTCAGAAAAGCTTTCCTGTCTGGATATGGTTAGCATTTGCCCACAATTGAGGAAAATCAGGACCAGCAGAAATACAGTATTTCCATAGCAGCTCAATTTCCTACTTACTTCAAATATTCTCTGAAGCACAAAACATTCTTGTATACTTGAAAAGCTAGTATATTAGAAACTATAAAGAAAGTTAATTTAAGCTTGACAACGTTTGCGGTGCAAAAAGTGCATTTTGAAAGATTTTCAGATATACCTCAGTATAATGGACCCGCAAATCTGTGCATACTATGGGTTCCACTAAAGCCTCTGTGCACACAGCCTTTAATGGTTTGGTTGGACTTGATTGGACAGACTAGGGTGCCTATTGATGTCTTTGTTCTTGGATCTTAGGATCTTTCTTGTTTTCAGTATCTTCTATTATTACACAGCAATCATCATCTGAGGAAGCATCATGGCGTGCAGAATCTTCATCAATTACACATTCTTTAGGACTGGAGATCTTTGCGTCTTCTAAGGATTTCTTCACATCATCTTCAGCGCAGTTTCCTTGTTCTGGAGAGGCCTGTTGTTCTTGACTGTCATTTAGGAGGAATTCTGGACGTACTTCAAATTCCATGTTCTGGGGCTCTTGAAAGTATTTTGGATGTATTGCACACCCCTGTCCAGATGAATGGGCTAATGAAGGAAGCACAGAGCCGATTGTGACAAAATACTAAAATGTGCCCCCCAAAAAGCAAGTGAATAATAGGAATTCAATAGGAAGAAGAAGAATCTGCACATTTCTAGTCTGGATTTCTGGAATGTATAAGACTAGTGATTGATTGAATCTGTGAGGAGATATTTACTTTTATTGCTCTGAAATCATCATCTCTAAAAATTTACAGAAAACGAGTAAAATTTGGATTTAACACCTGTGATTTCACACCCTTATAAACTGAGCACTATCTTTATATTAAATCTTGCCACCACCTTGTACGTCATCACATTTCTTTAGACCACATCCAAATAACTAGTTGTTCCTACTTGATACTGGTGTTGGTCGTGTAAGAGCTGTAGATGAAGCACTTGTTCTTGTCCTCACGCAGTCGCTTCTGTTCCTGGTTGCACTTCTTCTGTGTGTGCTTATGCTTGAGCGAGAGCATGTCCTGACCTGAGCTAATTCAAATGGTATTTTCCGAGTGGCTGGTTGAACATCTACAATCTCAAACTAAGTTTTCAACAGAAGATAACATATTTCACTAACAAGACGGGATAAGACAGACATAATAGGAAAAACAGGCAGACCGCCAAACCTTAGACATATTTTACAATATGTATGTATATATACATATATATATGTATATATATTATTTTCTAAGTTTTTTTATTTACATTCCAAATGATTTCCCCTTTCCTGTCTCCTCCCTCCCCGAAAGTCCCATAAGGCCCCTTCCCTCCCACTGTTTGTACAATATATTTTTACAATATATTTTAATAATATATTAATAATATATTTTACAATATTTTTTAATAATTGAAAAACAAGCACAAAATCCTTACACACACACACACATACATACACACACACACAGACACCTCTACATGTCCTTAAAAATATTGTCAGGGATTCTAAGCCTCAAAGAGGCAGTGGCCACTGTTGAGTTTTCTCAGAGTTCCTACAACATGCAATTTAGGCTTCAAACACAAAAATAGCCAAGTATGTGCTACTTAATGTTTTAGGCAAATTAAATGGGAAATACCACTAAGTATTTTGGCTGTAGGGAAAAGGAGAAGTGTAGGCCACTAGAATTTCTAGAATTAAGGCTATAGAAGAAGTTAGGAGAAATAAAGTAAAGAATGAAAGAATCCAACGATGTCTGTTTTTTTCTAAGATTGCTTATATTTTAGTCAAATGTTACTTTAAACCACTTATAGATATTCAACTTAAAATCAGTCAAAGCACAGGGAATATTCTAAGCATGACAATTACTTATAGTAAGGAAAAAAATGTCAGAAACTGCCATGCTCATGAGACATTGAAATGAAAGTCTTTCTATATGGACAATGCACATTGACTAAATAATATTACAGAAATAAAGGCCCATGGTTCTACTCAGTGACTGTCAATGTACATAGTTCTGCGCCTATCTCAGGACACTCCACATTCACAACTTCAGCCTGAGCATGTCTTTACATTTTGCTCCTTCGGGGCCATTTTGAAAGCCTTAATATAGCCAGAAAGAAATCATTATTAACATGTGTTTTTTGTATTGGTAAGGAAGCTTCCTGTCTGCTGAATAGCTTTCATAGTACTGGAAGGGGATTGAGGAAAGAAAGTCACCAACAGGCTTACCAGCTGTGAACACTGTGATCCACAATAATGCCTGGAATGGCAAGATATGCCCATGTTTGCAATCGATGCATTAATGTAATGGGGGCAACCAACAAATTTCTGAATTGATTGATGGCCACATCACAGGAGGAGATACATAGGAACTGATCTAGGAAGGGTTAGGCAGAGAAGTTGGAAACATATGATCTAAATACCTTGTGTGAAATTCTTAAAGAATTAATAAAAATATATTAAAAATGTACTTTGTATAACGATGTGTATGTATGGAAATGCCATAGTTAAACCCACTACTTTTATGCCTAACTTTAAAATGTCCTGTGTATGTTTAGAGATGTGATTCTGTGGAAAAACACTTGGCCAACCTATATAAAGTCCTGGCTTTAAATATTAATCTTGTCTTGCAAAAGACAAGAATACAAAAAAAAAAAAACCAGGGTTTTTGTTTCGGAGGTCAAGCAACAACAACAACAACAAAAAAACGACTATCAGTACAAAATATGAGAGGCTGAAGTAAAGTAATAAGTGTAACTTTAAAAAAATAAATGAACAAGGTCATCTAACATTAAATGTGTAAGTGACATCTGTGAGATTCTGGTTGCATAAAGAGGAGATAAAAGAGAAGAAGCCAGTTAATGAGTTATTGTAGCCATTTGCATATAATATTTAGCATGAAATGTATAATATTTACTCGTACTGGTTTTATTTTCAGTGTGAAATAATTTAAATATAAACATATTATTTTAATTGTTAATACTTAAGAATTCTAAGATAGCACATACACACACACAAACACACACACGCATATATATATGTATATGTATATATATATATATATACATATACATATATATATACATATACATATACACAACACACACATGACTTCCTTTTGGAGGCAGGATCTCATGTATCCCAGGCTAGCCTTACACTCAGTATGTTGTCAAGGAAGACTTTAGAATTTTTGATATTGGGGCTGGAGGAGTGACTCAGAACACTGACTTCTCTTTCAGAGGCACTAGGTTCAATTCCCAGCCCCCACATGGAAGCCTACACCTGTCTTTAAATCCAGTTCCAGAGTGTCTCACACAACTTTTCAGCCTCCATTTGCATTGCAACTATGTGGTGCATAGACATACATGCAGGAAAAATACACAGACACATAATTGTTTTTAAATCAGTCTACATGATCTGCCTGCAGAGTGATCTGCACCAAGATGGTGCACAGTGCACTCCGCTATCTTTTCTCCAGCAACAGGGCAATTGGGACCTCCAGGTTCATGGGTAATCAAACATAATATCGCTTGGGACTCAGCCAGCTTGTGTGCTCCCTGCTTTCAAGAGCTGGGCAGGTCTGTGGTCACCTATGCACCAATTCTGCTGTGGGACTTCTGCCCTGCAAGGGGGCCAGCACTGGGAGAGAGTGCACTCGCACAAGGGGAGAGGGCACCAGCCTCCCTTGGCAAAGTCTGCTCCAGTGACTGACTACTTTGAGCCTTCAGATGTGGAGGGATTCCCCAATATAACATCACTCGGGGAGAGGCACATCAGGGCTCCAAAGTTACTCAGGATCAGGGCAGCCACCAAGCAATCGGTGCCAGGGGAATCCAGGTAATTCAGGGGGCAGCAATAGCCCTGCAGGCTCACAAGAGATCCAACCAACAGCCAGTGGCAGCAGGACCAACTAACAACAGAGGTAACCAGATGGGAAAAGGCAAACTTAGGAAAGTTACTAACAGAAATCAAGGCAATATGACACCATCCAAACTCAACTGTCCAACAGCAGCAATTCCTGGATGCCCCATCACACCCGAAAGGCAAGATCTGGATTTAAAACCACTTCTCATGATGCTATTAGAGAATTTCAGGAAGGAAACAAATAAATCTCATAAAGAATTACACGAGAACATGAATCAACATGTAGAAGCCCTTACAAAGGAAACACAAAAATCGCTTAGAGAAATGCAGGAGAATATGGGTCAACTGATGGAGGCCCATGAGGAGGCAACATAAAAATCACTTAAAGAAATGAATCAACAGGTAGATGCCCTTATACAGGAAACACAAAAATGGCTTAAAGAAATGCAGGAGAATATGGATCAAAAGATGGAATCCCATGAGGAGGAAACACAAAAATCGCTTAGAGAAATTCAGGATAACTTGGGTCAACAGGCAGAAATCCTGAAAGAGGAAACGCAAAAGTATCTTAAAGAAATACAGGAAAATACCAACAAACAAGTGAAGGATCTCAGCAAATCCATCCAGGATCTAAAAAAGGAAGTAGAAACAACTAAAAAATCACGAAGTGTGACAACTTTGGAGATAGAAAACCTTGGGAAGAAATCAGGTGTCATAGATGCAAACATCAACAATAGAATACAAGAGATGGAAGAAAGAATCTCAGATGCTGAAGACACCATAGAAAGCATCGACTCAACAGTCAAAGAAAATGCAAAATGCAAAAAAAGTGTAACCCAAAACATCCAGCAAATCTTGGACACAATGAGAAGACCAAACCTAAGGATTATAAGTATAGATGAGAGTGATGATTTGCAACTTAAAGGGCCAGTAAATATCTTCAACATAATTATGGAGGAAAACTTCCCTAACCTAGAGAGAGATGCTGACGAATGTACAAGAAGCCTATAGAACTCCAAACAGACTGGACCAGAACAGAAATACTTCCTGTCACATAATAATCAAAACACCAAATGTACTAAACAAAGAAAGAATATTAAAAGCAGTAAGAGAAAAAGGCCAAGTAACATAAAAAGGAAGACCTACCCGAATCACATCAGACATCTCACCAGAGACTATGAAAGCCAGAAGATTCTTGGCAGATCTCATGCAGACTCTAAGAGAACACAAATGCCAGCCTAGACTAATATACCCAGTAAAAATCTCAAACACCATATATGGAGAGACCAATACATTCCATGATAAAACCAAATTTACAAAATATCATTCCACAAAACCAGCCCTGCAAAGGACAATAAGTGGAAACCGCCAATACAAGGAGAGAAAGAGTACAAGGATGTACCTGGAAAAAACGAGTTATCAACATTATTTCATCAAACCCAAAAGTAGAGAACCACTCAAACATAAAGACAGCGTCAAGAATAGCAGGTGGCAATAATCACTATTCCTTGATCTCTCTTAATATCAATGGTCTTAATTCCCCAATAAAAAGACAGAGACTAACAGACTGGATACGTAAACAGCACCCAACGTTTTGCTGCGTGCAGGAAAGGCACCTAAGTGTCAAAGACAAACACTACCTCAGAGTAAAAGGCTGAAACCAATTTTACAAGCAAATGGTCCCAGGAAATGAGCCAGAGTAGCCATCCGGCTACTACCGATAAAATTGATTTTCAACCTAAAGTCATCAAAAAATACACAGAAGGACACTGCATATTGGTCAAAGGAAAAATCCACCAAGAAGTACTCTCAATTCTGAATATCTATGATCCAAATGCAAGGGCACACTCATTCATAAAGGAAACTCTATTAAGCTCAAAGCACACATAACACCTCACACAATAATAGTGGGAGACTTCAACACCCAACTCTCTGAAATGGATCATTCAGGGAGCAGAAACTGAACAGGGACACATTGAAACTAATTGAAGCCTTGGACCAAATGGAAATAACATATATAGAACATTTCATCCTAAAGCAAGACAATACACCATCAATCTGGTACAGTCATTCTGGAAAGCAGTCAAGTGTTTCCTCAGGAAAACTGAGATTGACACTCCCCAGAGGATCCTGATATACCACTCCTGGGCATATACCGATAGATTTCCTCTGCATGCAATAAGGACACATGCTCCAGTATGTTCATAGAAGCCTTATTTATAATAGTCAGAAGCCGGAGAGGACCCAGATGTCCCTCAACGGAGGAATAGATTCAGAAGATGTGGTATATTTAAACAATGGAATACTACTCTGCAATTAAAAACAATGAATTCACGAAATTCTTAGGCCAATAGTCAGAACTGGAAAATATCATCCATAGTTGGGTAACCCAATCACAAAAGAACACAGATGGAATCCAGTCACTGATAAGGGGATATTAACCCAGAACCTCTGAATACCCTAGACCCAATTTGCATATCTAGAGATTTCCAAGAAGATGGAAGGAGAGACCCCTGGTCCTGGAAAGACTGGATGTAGGGGAATGCCAGGACAGAGAAGAAAGAGGGGGTTGAATGGGGAAAAGAGGACGGGAAGGAGGCTTACGGAACTTTCCGGGTGGAGGAAACAGGAGAGATTAAATGATTTTGAATGTAAATACAAAAATATAGAAAATAAGAAAATGAGAAAAAAATCAATAAATCAATCTACATGCCTCCACCTCAGTTAGCACAGTCATATACTACTGGGTTTATGCGAGGTAAGCACTTGTCAACTGAGCTACATTCCCTGCCTAAAATAGACCAAACTCACATTTCACAGAATTCAATTAATGCTTTCAATTCAATGATTTCTGGTACATTCAAAGCACGCAACGATTATAATAATTTTAGTTCACTTTGAATTTTTTTTTTTTTTTTTGGTTTTTCAAGAAAGGGTTTCTCTGTGTAGCCCTGGTTGTCCTGGAACTCACTCTGTAGACCAGGCTGGCCTTGAACTCAGATATCCACCTGCCCCTGCCTCACAAGTGCTTGGATTAAAGGCATCTGCCACCACTGCCCGGCTCCCTTTGAATTTTTAGTCCTTTTATATTTACGTATTTATTTATACTCTGGTGACCGAACTCTGGGCAAGTACTAAGATAAATCTTGCTGTTGCTGGGCATGTACTAAGATAAATCTCCAACCCAAGAAAGTTTGAGAACATTTTCATAGCTCAGAAAAAATAGTCTGTGCTAGCACCCATTCCTCTCTGTCCCCCATCCACTCTGTAAACAACACCTGGCCAGAGGCAACCTCTAATTCACCTTCTATCTCTGTTGAATTCCCGGTTGTGAACTTACAGATGAGCAGAATTCAAAGTGTGTCTAGTCCGGCTTCAGAGTCAGCGATCTTCACTTCTGAGCTTTCAGAGCCTTCGCAGGGTTCCGAGTCTTTGCGGGCTTCTGAGCCTTCACGGGTTTCCGAGCCTTTGTGGGCTTTCAATTGTAAGCTTTGGGGTCTTAATGGACAAATATACAACACCCAGACTCCTCCTTGTTTTCAATTTAAACCAATTGTTGAAGAGTGAAAGCTTCCCGTCATCTCAGGCTTTTTCTCAACCCGGTTCTTTCGCTGCACAAAATTGTTACTTTTAATCCATCTGTTCCCAATCGTGGATTTTTGAAGGTAGTAAGTAGCCTGGGACCTCTGGTTCTCCCATGTACTGTAAACACTAATCTATCGTTCCCCTAAAATTTACTTGGCTTGGCAGAACTGTCTGAAAACCAAGCCTGGGTTTCTTTTCAAAGCTTAAGGCAATTTTTAGCTTTTGAATTGTCTTGCAGACTGCACAGTGGTGGCCCACACTTTTAATCCCAGCACTTGGGAGGCAGATGCAGGAAGATCTCTGTGAGTTTGAGGCCAGCCTGCCCTACATTGTGAGTTCCAAAACAGCCAGTAATACCCCCTCCCTCCCTTTCCCTCTCTTCCTCCTCCTCCTCCTCCTCCTTCTCTCTCTCTCTCTCCTGTTCTCCCTTTCACTCTCCCTCACCCTCCTCCTCCTTGCCCTTTCCCCTCTACTCTCTCTCACACACAAACTGACAGACATAATAAAAATTTGACCTGCACTAGACATCTTTGTTTTGTTTTGTTTTGTTTTGTTTTTGGAGACAGGGTTTCTCCATATAGTCCTGGATGTTCTGGGACTCACTTGGTAGACCAGGCTGGCCTCGATCTCACCCTCCCAAGTGCTGGGATTATAGGTGCTACCACTGCCTGTCTAGGCATCCTTACACCTGACAGCAAGTGAATGTTTTGCTCCATTGTCCTGTGTGGATGGAGCAGGATATGAGTCACTGCTGTATCATTACGAAAGGTATTTTAGCCAATATTATATCAAAGAATAGTGAATGGTGCTGGCTTTGACTATGAAACATTTCGGCAACTGTGCTTTGCCTTAAATTCACCAACAATGTTCATCTCTACTTGTTAAAACAGGTTTGGCATTTATATCCCAAGTTATGTCACAGAGGATAATTCTGAGCTAATGATTCTCCTTGCTCCATGAACAAAAGCTATCATGTCTGCTTTCAACAGTGCTATTTTTAAACTATTTATTCATTTATTTATTCATTCATTCCTTTAGAGTGTATGTGTGTGTCCATTAATGTATGTCACTTGTGCGTAAGAGAGAGGAATTCTTTCAGGAATCAGGCATCTCTTTCTGCCATGTGGGTTCCAAGTATTGGGCTCGTAATCAAATATGTATATTATATGCTCTTTTCTGTCATTTTTTCTAGGATCATTATTAGACTTATCTAGTAAATGATACAACAGACAGTAGTTAAATGATTCCTTTCATATACTAAAATACACAGATCTGGAAGCTAGTAGTGGTATTGGTGGTGTACGCAAACACACATACAGATGGTAGGTAGAAGATCGATAGATAGATAGATAGATAGATAGATAGATAGATAGATAGATAGATAGATAGATAGATAGATAGACAGACAGATAGATAGATAGATAGATACATAGAGAGATAGATAGAGAGATAGAGAGATAGATAGATGATAGATAAACAAAACTATAATTCACCACGATCGAATAGGCTTCATCCCAGGGATGCAGGAATGGTTCAATATAAGAAAGTCCGTCATTGTAATCCACTACATTAACAATCTCAAAGAAAAAACCACATGGTCATTTTATTAGATGCATAGAAAGAATATGACAAAATTCAGCATCCTTTCATGTTAAAATTCTTGGAAAGATCAGGAATTCGAGATCCATATCTACACATAGTAAAATCAATTTACAGCAAACCGGTAGCCAACATCAATCTAAATGGAGAGAAACTTGAAGCAATCCCACTAAAATCTGGGACTAGACAAGGCTGCCATCTCTCTCCCCATATCTTTTCAATATAGTACTTGAAGTTCTAGCTAGAGCAATTAGACAACCAAAGGATGTCAAAGGGATACAAATTGGAATGGAAGAATTAAAACTATCACTAATTGCAGACGATTTGGTAGAATAAATAAGCGACCCAAAGAACACCACCAGAGAACTCCTACAGCTGATAAACAACTTCAGCAAAGTGGCCGGATATAAAACCAACTCACGCAAGTCAGCAGCCTTCCTATACTCAAAGGATAAGCAGGCTGAGAAACAAGTAAGGGAAATGATACCCTTCTCGATAGCCACAAACCATATAAAGTATCTTGGTGTGACTCTAACCAAACAAGTGAAAGATCTGTATCTTCAAGTCTCTGAAGAAAGAAATTGAAGAAGACCTCAGAAGATGGAAAAATCTTCCATGCTCATGGATTACCACGATTAATATTATAAAAATGACCATCTTGCCAAAAGCAATATACAGATTCAATGCAATCCCCATCAAAATCCCAAAGCAGTTCTTCATAGAGTTAGAAAGAGCAATTCAAAAATTCGTCTGGAATGACAGAAAACTCCAGATAGCTAAAACTATTCTCAGCAGTAAAAGATCTTCTGGGGAATCAGTATCTTGGACCTCAAGCTGTACTACAGAGCAATAGTGTTATAAACTGCATGGTATTGGTACAGTGACAGGCATGTAGATCAATGGAACAGAATTGAAGCCCCAGAAATGAATCCACACTCCTATGGTCACTTGATCTTTGACAAAGGAGCTAAAACCATCCAGTGGAAAAAAGATGGCCTTTTCAACAAATGGTGCTGGTTCAACTGGAGGTCAACATGCAGAAGAATGCAAATTGATCCATTCTTATCTCCTTGCATTAAGCTCAATTCCATGTGGACCAAGGCCCTCCACATAAAACCTGACACACTGAAACTAGTAGAAAGGAAACTAGGGAAGAGCCTTGAACATATGGGCACAGGGGAGAATTTCCTGAACAGATCTCCAATAGTTTATGCTCTAAGAGCAAGAATTGAAAAATGGGACCTCATAAAATTACAAAGTTACTGCCAGGCAAAGGAACTGTCAAAAGGACAAATCGGGAACCAAAAAACTGGGAAATGATCTTTACCAACCCTACATCCGACAGAGGGCTAATATCCAATATATACGAACAACTCAAGAAGTTAGACTCCAGAGAGCCATGCTATCTTATTAAAATTGGGGTAGAGAGCTAAACAAAGAGTTCTCATCTGAAGAATATCTAATGGCTGAGAAGCCTAAAGAGATGTTCAACATCCTTAGTCATTAGAGAAATGGAAATCAAAACAACCCTGATATTCCATTTCACACCAGTCAGAATGGCTAAGATCAAAAACACAGGAGAGAGCATATGTTGGCGAAGATGTAGAGAAAGAGAAACACTCCTCCACTGCTGGTGGGACTGCAAGCTGGTACAACCACTCTGGAAATCAGTCTGGTGGCTCCTCAGAAACCTGAGCAAGACACTCCCGGAGGATCCGGCTATACCACTTCTGGACATATACCCAAAGGCGTCCCCTGCATGCAATAAGGACACATGCTCGACTATGTTCATAGCAGCCTCATTTATAATAGGCAGAAGCTGGAAAGAACCCTGATATCCCTCAAGGGAGGAATCGATTCAGAAGTGGTATATTTACACAATGGAATGCTACTCTGCAATTAAAAACAATGAATTCACGAAATTCTTAGGCAAATGCTTAGAACTGGAAAATATCATCCTAAGTTTGGTAACCCAATCACGAAAGAACACACATGGTATGCAATCACAGATAAGGGGATATTAACCCAGAATCTCAGAATACCCACGATGCAATTCCCATTTCAATAGATGTCCAAGAAGATGAAAGGAGAGACCCCTGGTCCTGGAAAGACTGGATGAAGGGGAATACCAGAACAGAGAAGCGAGAGGGGGTTGAATGGGGAAAAGAAGGAGGGAAGGGGCCTTATGTGACTTTAAGAGACATAGGAGACCGGAAAGGGCAAATCATTTGGAATGTAAATAAAAAAAACTTAGAAAATTAAAAAAACTGAGAGAGATAGGCAAATAATCAAGAAAAGTCTGTAGTTTTAAACATAATTTGAGGATTTTAAAAATTAAAAGTAAAAAGTCATTCATCTGTGTTTTTATTGCTGGAAACCAATAAATTATATTCAATGATAAGGTAGTTTCAGAACAACATATTG
This sequence comes from Tokudaia muenninki, assembly GCA_036184385.1. Lineage (NCBI taxonomy): Eukaryota > Metazoa > Chordata > Mammalia > Rodentia > Muridae > Tokudaia > Tokudaia muenninki. The sequence continues at coordinate 115,556 of BTHS01001336.1, read as the reverse complement.
GTCATTTATAGATTCATTAAAATTCTTAGCTAATATTTCTTATTTTGGCTTTATTTGGCAAAAAAAAATGTTTCAGCTCTACATTACTTACAGCCCTGATACTTACCTGCGGTATTTTATAGTATTGTCATCATCTGTGTCAATAACTATAACATCTGTTTGAATCTTAACAGGTTGTGCCTGCAAAAATTAGCATATTAGTTATCATTTTGGCTTCTCTGAGAATTAAACCTACAGCTTTGTACAGAGTAGAATTACACCTTCTCCTAGCCCCATGATGGGCAATTAAATGTATCTATAAGTTAGAAAAACTTGATATTTATAGCATGCATTTCATATTCAAGTTACGACTAATCCAAATGTCATGTCAGTTTGAGAAAGACACTGGGTTTACAGGTATGAAAATAAGGTGTACACATACAGTGGTTTAGCCCAACACTAGTAGATCTAGGAATTTCACTTTGATTCCAGTTCACTGCTAGCTATTTTATACCAGCATAATATAAAGTCTCCTCTGACTGCCATCTATGTTCTCTTGATATTTGTTTTCCAAAATATCGCACCATCACTACCCGGTTATGAACTGGTATAGACACAATATCCTAGGGGCCCAGAAAAAACCTGGAGGAAATCACAAATAGAATTCTTGGTACCCTGATGGAGACTAGTGGGTGGGCCAAGCAAGATTTTTCTCTTTCTCAGAAGAGAAAACAGATATTGGGGCTGAGCCCTATATCTTTCAAGTCTACATTCTTGTGGCAGATGATAGAAATCAGATCCCAGAGTGTTAGTATGACGGAAGAATGAATGAGTCAATCAAATCAGACAGCTTCCTTCAGTTTTCTCCTCCATACAAATTTCTTCACTGTCTTCAATATGGAGAAGTGGTTTATCATAAAATTGAATCTACTATGTGATCTACTATGCCATCACAATAGAAACATGGTCCACAGGCCAAACAGAAGTCTTTACCAAGGATGCAAACACTACCCAGTTTACAATGCTCTAGTTTGCCTGTATTCCTTTATTCCAAATCCTAGAGTTTCCATCCCTCTGACTACAATTCGTCCAGATTCTTGCCATTCACATCTGGTTACCTCCCTTCTTGTTTCTTTATACTTCGTGTTCCACTTACAAAGCAGCCTAGTGATTTCAGTCCAGATTATATTCCCCCTCTGCTTTCCAGTGTACTTGGCCTAAATTTTATGTGTATTACTACAGTGAGCAAAGTTCTGTACAATCTATCCGCTGCCTGTCTCCACGATCCCTTTCCCTCTTTCCCCCTATTTGAGTCACATAATCCATTTTCATTCCTTCAACTCTCCAAATTGTGGTCAATGTGCTCTTGGTATAGATTGCCTTTGTTATCCTTGGGGGTACCCTATTCAACAAAGATCATCAACTCACTTTCTTGTGACACCTGTCATCAGTGCTTTGTATATTGGCTGCCTGTATGTACTCCCGTGGTACTTAGCACAGTATCTAGCACATTAAAAGGATCACATGTTATTGAAAACATAAACTAAAGGACTTTCGATCTGCCACATGCATTTTAAAAACTAGCTTATCCCTTGAGCTGTAAAAAGCCTTTATAATCAACTACCTAAGGGTGTGGCTGGGGGAAGGACAGAGACGTTGATACATGAAAATTCACTTTGTAACAGAAATATACAAGTTATTTTTTCCTTACTCAATATCGAGTGTATGTGTACTGACATCCAGTAGCTGAAAGTGAAAAGGATGTGTCCTTCAATGTGTTAGAAATATACAGCATACTCACTGACTCGTCCAGTGTACGAAGAACAGAATTGTTTCCTACAAGATAGTACTGTTGTTCCCATAACAGCCTTGGAGCAGAAGACCAAATATTTCTTCTATTAGGACCATAGTTTACGAAAAATACAAATGACTCTAAGGGTGAGAGAAACAATGGCAATTAAATTAGAAGGTATACTAGCTAAGCAAGCAGGCAGAGAACTGACACATCACAATGCTGTTTTTCACCTCACTGGCATTTTTCAAGATTCTGAGCCATGGACCTCTCCTCATCTTCCTTCCCTTCCAACTAAGCTCCCCAGATTCCCCAGATGGTCACCACCAAAATATGAGGCATTCACATGGAAAATCAAATGTGAATTTGTGCTGATGGCAATCTTTTGCTTTTGCCTTATGGATTCTTCCGGTAGTCTCTAAAAGGAATGTGTGTGTGTGTGTGTGTGTGTGTGTGTGTGTGTGTGTGTGTGTGTATACATGCATCTGTCAAAGTGATTTTTAATGATGTTTCACCTTTAACACTCAAGAAAGGAACATGAGATATATTTTAAGAAGCATTTGAGTTCCTGAAACACAAAATATATATTACCTCTGATTAACTCAGATGTTTTATGGTTCCGAAGCAATTAATTTTAACTATATAGCTTGTACTTCATAACACTCAAACTCCAGGTCCCATAGCACACCTGACATAAATTTTATCTATTGAAAATTTTAGAGAAATGACTTCTTTCCCCGGTTAGTGTGTAGAGTTTTAGTGTTTATATTCTATATATTGGTCCTTGATAGGATGTTAGAAGTATAGAGTCCAGTTAATCTAATCTGTGGTATGATTTACAAAACACAAAATCCATCTGTAACTAATTCAAGTTATTCATGGAGTTCCCTTTAAGCTATTCAGTGCAATAAACCTTTTTGATTAGGTTTTAAAAATTATTTTATTTTGTAAAGGAGATATACTCCACCAATATAGTCATCCATGTTTCTATATGACCCCACCTTATACATTTCACTATTATTTTTAATGTCTAATGTAGCCAGAAATTGTGAGTGTAGCAGTATCAGAGATTTTTTCAATTGACAATAATACAAGAATAAGTATGCTAATAATCAGGGAATACAACACACACGAACATCATGTAAATATCATCAGCAGGATTGATTACCATCATAAGAATCCTGTAGGACAAGATGAATTTGACATACTCATATGTGTCTCTCTCCTGGTCCTTGGCCCTGTGACGATATCTGCCCTGGCCCTCTCACCTGCAGTTCCTTTTCTTACATAACAGCAAAACTCAATTAGGCTTCCCACTAAAGAAAGCAAGATACGAATAAAGTTACGTAGTCTAATGGATCATTTCAAACGATAATAGTCTACCTTAGTCAAGACAACATTTTAAGGAACACAATTTTCTTTCCATGAATGCTGGTACTCACAGAGATACCATTGTTATATCTGTACAATAAGGCACTAGCCAGAATATAAAATACAGGTATTTATATAACACTACTAAAATTAGAGAAATGCTGCTGTAATTAGTGTTTAGGGTAAAGAATAAGACAGGGTGGGGATAATTTTTCAATAAAATAATTTTACTGTTTCTTTGAGAATTTCATATATGCATGTGATATATTTTATCATGTTCATGTCACACTCCTTTAAACTTCTCTCAGATTCAGTGACACATATCTACTCATTCTTTCCCAACTTTGTGTTCCAAAAAAAAATTACAATTCCAATGTGTGATACCCATATCCTTCCACTAGAGCAACAGTTCTCAGCCCTTTGAGGATAGAACAACTCACTTTTCATAGGAATCACCTAAGACCATGTACATATCAGATATTTACATCACCATTCATAACAGTAGCAAAATTACAGTCATGAAGTAGAAATGAAAATACATTTTGGTATTACCACAGTATGAGGAACTGTATTATAGGGTCTCAGCATTAGGAAGGTTGAGAACCACTGCTAGAGCATGGTCAGTCTGCCAGGGACAATCTCCTTAAAGAACATTCCTCATTCTCACCCAGCATCCATCAGCTCTATCGAGCTCCTCTACTGAGGGTGAGGAATCCTCATCTGAGAGTGAGGGCCCATGAGGTCCTCCCTATTTCTCCAGAGGAAATAAAATTTTAATGTTAGAAATGTAGCATTTGCAATTATAGGCCATAAACTTAGATGAATATATTATCAGCAGCTACACTAATATTTTTTCAAAATTTACTAAGCGATTAGAGAGCAAGAAATTGTTCAGCTGAGTATTTATTACTTGGCCCTCAAAGCTCAAAAATTAAATTAAAAAGAAAACAAAGCCATGCATACATACCTATATCTGCCAATGGAAGATTAAGAATGATCTTCTCAGATACTTCATCATTTTGTTGATCAGGAACAAGATTTAATAGACTGTTCCCCATAAGATCTTCCTGGGAAGAGGAAGAAAGAACAGATTTTGCTTTCTATACTAATACCATTAGGCTATCCTGTGTCCTTACCATATGAGTTTAGTGCTGCCCATGCCTTTTATGGCTATAGGTGCCGTGCTTCAGGCAGTTTGCATTACCTCCTAGCAATTACTCCATGTTACAATCCATTCTAGCCACAATGTTCCTGTGCATTATCTCCCTCAAACAGTCAGATCCTTCCCTACCATCCAGGAGACCACAAATATTGTAATCTTCTCTCTGTCTTGTTTCCCTCTAGGAGTCTGGAAAAAACTCTCAGCTCCTCACCCATAGTGTTGTCTCTAATATTGATTCAAGAGAGTAAATGTGGTCGAGAAAACCCCACACAGCTAAGCTATCCAGTGACTATTCAATTCTGCCTGAAAGCCTTTCCCTGACTCTGCCCTTTTTCACTCTTCAATGTGAATACTTCCTCTTTTGTACCTTCCTCACACTTTCAAGTCCAAAGACCTCTTTACATTTTAATCTGGCCTTTTTATTTTGATGTTAAAAATTCATGCCTTCCCCCTGTACCATAAAGAACACTTATTTTTTTCAATAAAAATGTTTTCATTGATCCATTTATGAAGTACTATGCCCTCAGTCCAAGAAAAACATGGGGATAAATGAGGAGTGTGGGGGCAGGCTGAGCTATAGAATACTACCTTATCTTTCTGAGAAAGAAAGGAAGGAAGGAAGGAAGGAAGGAAGAAAGAAAGAAAGAAAGAAAGAAAGAAAGAAAGAAAGAAAGAAAGAAAGAAAGAAAGAAAGAAAGAAAGGAAGATGGAAAGGAAGAAGGAAAGAAAGAATGAAAGAAAGAAGAAAGAAGAAAGCCATTTTGGAACCCAATTATTTTGTATGTTAATTTTAAAAGGAGTTTTTAAATTTACGAATAGGTAGAAATTAAAAATTCAACACATTTGATGTGAAATATAAAATAACAAGAGGTATTACCTACTATTCCATTGGGAGAAGAAAGGGGGAATCAATATAAAAAGAATTCAGCGGGCTATAAATTTGGTCAGATGGTAAAAGCTCACCTGACAATGACAAGGCCTTGCTTTAAATCAAGCATGCAAGCACAGGCACTCAGTCATTCCAAAAGAAGAAAGGAATTTACCCTGCTCAGTGTCATCTTCTGAGACTCTTAACAAGAAGCATGTTTTACATTTCTGCCAGAGACTTCATCTTAGACACACATCAGAGAAGTGGATAGGGCACAGCAAAGTGTAAGAGACTTTACAGGAATCCCAGATGGTTTTTATTGACTTAACACTGAAACTAGTGGAGAAGATGATGCAACAGAGGCATAGCTGGACACCAATGAGTTATATAAGGCTTAAAAGAAATAACTCATTAACAATAATCCAGAATGACCCATTTTCCCAAAAGCGGCAAAAACTTACTGAACAGTGGCCAAGAAGATGTGACACATTCTGGGATACAAAAACAACTTTTCCATCTATGCTCAGTACAATCGAAATATTTTCAAATGACTAATAAAGACAGAATAATAACATAATTAAATAGTGGAACAATAATAAAATGATAGTTTTATTTCTAAGCATATAAAATTGTATAATAGAACACAGTAAATATATTCCATTTCTTATGTATCAATAAAGTAGGCACATACTTAATTAAAATTCTATTATTCTGCCTCCTACACAGAATCTACTTAACTTTAAGCATTAGATATTTATCAAAAGATGTGTCACTTAGACAAGTTTCAGTGTATCCAAAATTAACACTAAATTTTCTATCACATGCTAGGTCTTCTTCCAGTAGCTGTGAATTAGGATATCAGCAGTGCCGGGGTGACCCTCTGGAGAGTCTCAGTGTTCATGACAGAAGGGCTTGTTGGTGGAGAGGGAAAAGTGTTTCCCACATGGCCAAGGAATACATCATCTGGTATCCTGAGAGGCCCATCTGTCCTGGAAAGTGTCCCTGCAAATGTATATATTGGCGAGCCAGAGGCAGATCTTACTAGGAGTTGCTTAGGTAGGTAGGAAGGTAGTTTGGTGGATATGTAGGACTAGACAATCATTTCCACTTTGTCAGTTGTGGGTTTTATTGATGCCATCCAACCATGCTGCATGACCTTTGGATAGTGGGAATCTTACAGAAGTTGAGAAGCACAATCACACCAAGTAAGGGCAACCATGCATGGTCACTTGGGCTCATACACAGAACACTGGTGTTCCTGCCAGGAAGATCCACTCTAAGTCGAGCTCTCCCCCTTGTTAGTGGTGACATTTTACCTTAGAAGGTTCAAATGTTAACCAATGTTTTAAGAATTTGTTAATTTATTGCACTGCACAGAGAATTTCATATTGCATTATACAGTCAACCTAGCTAATTACACACACACACACACACACACACACACACATACACACACACACACACTTCTTTTTGTGGTCAGGGTAGGGTGGTTGTTTGTTTGTTTGTTTGTTTGTTTAAGAAAGAGTTTCTCTGACTGTCTGTAGACCAGGCTGGCCTCTCAGCCTGAGAGATACCCCAGCCTCTTCCTCTTGAGCGCTGGAATTAAAGGCGTATGCTACTGGATAACAATTTCATTTTTGTATGAACTTGGTGCTTCAACCTTACTTTTCATTTCATATTGGGAAGAAATGAGTAAATAAAACCCAAAATAATGAACCGGAAAAACTAAGTATAACTTGGGGTTGGAGATACGAGCACTTGTTGCTCTTACAGACTTCCTGGTTTTAGTTCCCAAGACCCCCGCATGGTGGCACGTCCACTTCCAGTAAAGGTAATACCCACTTCTGACCTCTTCAGTCATCAGGAACACACATAAAATAAATATCATGTTCTGGTTTAGTATAAGTTAAAAATCAATTCAAAAAATTTAAGCAGAATACAAATGTGAAGTTATTAATTTTTATTTTACGTTTTCTGAGACACAGTGTCACTGTGGACTTCTTACTGCTTTCAAGCTCACAAGGACTTTTTGGCCTCACCTTGTGCCCCAAGAGTACTGTGATTACAAGATTATGGGCATGTGCCAGCATGGCCAGCTCTCTGAGTTATACATTCAATAGAGAAATTTGCATCACAGCTATCTTGTTATAAAGAGGAAGTACATCACTTAAATACTGTCCTTGGGCTGGAGAGATGGTTCAGTGTTTAAGAGCATTGGCTGTTCTAGAGGACCTAGGCTCAGGTCCCAGTACACTCAGGGCAGCTCACAACTGTGCATAACTTCAGTTTTAGGGGATCCAACCCTCTAACACAGACATACCTGAAGGCAAAACACCAAAAATGCTTAAAATAAAATAAATTAATCCTCTTTTTAAAAATGGGTCCAAAAGTGTTCTTGGTGAAAAAAAATTCACGTTGATTTTTGTTTCCTCAGAAACTAGGTATGCAGTGTCTATGGCTAGAAGAATCAGAGCTAGAGTATATGCTCTCCCCGAAGACCTTGTGGAAGTAAACCCAAAGATGGTCATGACCGTGTTTGCCCATTTGATGGGCAGAGGGATGAAGAGAGTGTAAAATAGCCAATCTCAATAGAGCCAACCTAACATGTAGGTGCATGATTAGCAAGTGAGCTAGTCCCAGGTGAAGTGCTCGTGGCTTCAGAAGTCTTGGTCATTTAAAGGACTTTTAGTTTGGATTAGCAAGACTAATTAATCATAACAGCCTTCAGAGAAAGCGTTTTAGTAAACAAGCAACTCCTCCTTCCCATAGAGCTGGATCCCCTCAACACACCTGAACATGCTCACAGCCAACCTTTGGCTCTCTCCTCCTAGAATGCTGCCCTTGACATTCCTGCTTGCTTTGTATTAACTATGTAGCTTTTCCCTCCTGGGATTTCCATCTCTTGAGACTCGCCTACATGTGTAGATAGGAATATTATTAGCTCGTCCTTTGGCTTTCCAAGTTCTAGCAGCTCTTTCTGGAGAACCGTGATCTTATGCTGTTTGGAGATGAATATTCTTTGCTTACTTTGTAGTACTGAAAATCCGCTGAAGTAACTGGCTGTGCAGAATGTACTAGAAGCTTATTTCATTCTTTTATTCTTAAAATCAGTATCTTTCTACAGTATTCTTTCTACATGGTTATATTAGTACATTTAAGAATATTTTGATTACATCCAACACGTCTTCTGATTTGCTACTTTTTGAAAAGTGGTCTTCATGTAAGTACAACATACAAGAGCATAAATTATAGGTGGAGGAAAGTGGACCCTAAGGTTGCGTTTCCCCCTCACACCCATGCTCAAAAGAAATGAAATATTTTGTCTTGAATAAGTCAGTCCAGTACATACTTCTTTGGAAATCTATACCAAAAAAGTACTTTTCAGTCTAAAATGCTGTGAATATGATGCTTTTGAGGAGAGGGGGGGGGCTCACAATTTAGATGGGAATTCAATAAGCAAAGAATTCTAAAGTGTACAATGGATTTTTATGTTTTTGTGTAATTGTCGAGGTTGGCCTATAATATTCAGTTATCTACAAAGACCCTAGTGCAGTGCAAGGATTAAGGATGCAGATCTTCATACCTGGCTTTTTCATGTTGCTGTTGTAATATAAACTTAGGTCCTCAGGCTCACACATGGCGAACACTTTAACAACATAGCCCCAATGTAAGTTCTCTTTTTAAAAAGACATTTTAAAGTCAGTAAGAACAAAGGGTTGAATATGAAACTTTGGAGAAACATTTGCCAGGCAAATATAAGGCCCTGGGTTTTTTTCCCAGCATTGCCAACAAACAAACGAACAAATAAATAAATTAAATGAGAACAAAACCAGCCCATTCGTAAAGAGAATTATTTGCACTGTTGACAGTTTTGACACTTACATGTATCTTCAGTGATAAATTTGAGACCACAGATTATTGTCCACTGTTTGGGAAAGAAATGTGTTATAGTACTGTGATTTCACAGTAAATTATTTCCATAGGAAGCCTGCTTACTCTAGGATATAGAACAATAGTAATCAGAAACTTTGTCATTTAACTTTGTGTTTTAGACCAATCACCATCTGGCTCTTAACAGCAACCACAGCCACTTAAACTTGTGTTCTGAGCAATCACAGTCTTGCCTTTTAGAACCAATAAGAGTGAGTGAGTCTTATGTTCTAAACAAATCTCATTCTATAGTTGCCAGGATACAGTAATAACATAAGATCATTAGACTTCAAGTGGGTGGTATTGTAAAGCTGAATAAGTTGGAGCTCTTTTGTAAGGGCAAAATCCTGAGGTATTTCCTGTTTAATCTACTCCCAATCATTGAATTAGGAATGGTGAACTCACCAACAGTAAATTTTGGAAGTGATAATTTTATATTTCAGTTATATCAGTTGTTAGTATAAGGTTATATAGTTAACTATCTGAGATGTTTAAGCTTAGCTGTCTAACTTGATCTTCATGAAATGGCATTCCTTTACTTGAGTAATACTATTTATACCACAGGTTACAATCTCTGGTACCCTCATGCTTTCAATTGGCATAAAGGACCAGACTAGTTTTATTTTTAAATACCGACAAGTTTTATCATGAGGGTTATATAGCACGAAAAAACCATGAAGGATGATGAAGAATAGCTGATAAATTATAGGTCATGTGTTTAAAAAGATGATAGGTTATAAATAATAGATGACAAAATATAGATTATAGAATATAAAGAATTAGATAATAGATGATAAATTGAAAAGTAGAAGTATAAGAGAAAGAAGAAAGATGAACATTAGATATATGATAGAGGAGAGATATGGGATAAAGGGTAAAGAAATTTGAGGATAGATACATAATATGTAGAGGGAAGAAAAGAAAGCAAAGGAATATGTGTATATATATGGTCTAGAGGAATGATGCTACATGTATGGAGATATGTGACATAGATCATAGATGCACAATAGATAGAGTATAGGAAATAGATAGAATATAGACACAGGAAAACTAGAAGATGATAGATTGATGGAAGACAGACAAAATAGATACACTCTAGCTTCTAGAGGATACATGATAGATAAATAAGAGATAGACAAAGGATAGGTAAAAGAAAGAGGGTAATTATATGAAAGGGAGACTCCAGGAGAGCTAGAAGTTAAGGATAGATGGAAGAAAAATAAGTGGTAGCCAGAAGATAAGTGATACATGGATTGTAGACAGACACGGGACAACTAGAGTATAGATGGTAGATACATGGCAGAGAGACACAGGTTGTTTAGAAGACAGATGATAGATATATAGAAGACAGACACAGGATAGCTAGAGGATATATGAAACATAGATGGAAGACAGATACAGGATATCTAGAATATTGATGATTGATGGAAGACATACAGAGGAGAGCTCGAGGATTGGAGACAGACACACAGACAGACAGACAGGTGGTAGATGAGAGATAGATAAATGATAGATGTGAGGTAGACAGATGATAGATAGATAGATAGATAGATAGATAGATAGAGAGAGAGAGAGAGATAAATAGATAGAAAGACAGACAGACAGACAGACAGACAGACAGACAGACAGACAGACAGACATATAAATAGAAATACAGGTTAGCTAGTAGAAACATGATCCATGGATGTTACAGAGACACAGGATACCTGGAGCATAGATATTACATGAATGGCTAGAAGCCAGAAAGAGTGTAGTAAGAGGAGAGTTGATAGTTAGATTATAGGGATTCAGGGTAGCTAGAGCATAAGTGCTATATCAATGGTATAGAGATACAGAAGAGCGAGAAGATAGATAGATGGTGTATAGATGGATGGGCACAGGAGAATTAGATGATAGATCAATTAAAGATAGATAGATAGATATCACAGAGATTCAGGGTAGCTAGAAGATAAATGATGTATCAATGGTAAAGAGACACAGGCTATCTAGAGTATAGATGACAAATAGATGGGAGAGGCACAGGATTGCTTGAGGATGGATGAGAGAGAGAGATGTTAGACAGGGACAGGAAAGCGAGAGGACTGATGATAGTTAGGTAGGTACATAGGTTGGTACGTAGATAGAAATATAGAAATATAGATAGACAGACAGACAGACAGACAGACAGATGGACAGACAGACCGACAGACAGACACGATCCAGGGGAAGTAGAAGATAAATGAATCATCGATGGTGTACATACATAGGATAGTTAGACGACGGATGATAGATAAATATCACAGAGATTCAGGATAGTTAGACGATAAGTGATGCATTGATGGTAAATTGAAACAGGCTAGCAAGATGATAGATGAAAAATAGATGGAAGAGGCACAGTATAGCTAGAGGATAGATGAGAGAGAGATGTAAGACAGAGACAGGAAAGCGAGAGGATTGATAACAGGTAGATACATCGGTTGGTAGGTAGATGGGTATATAGATGATAGATAGATAGATAGATAGATAGATAGATAGATAGATAGATAGATAGATAGATAGATAGATAGATAGATAGACAGACAGACAGACAGACAGTTAGATGATAGATAGATAGATAGATAGATAGATAGATAGATAGATAGATAGATAGATAGATAGATAGATAGATAGATAGGCAGACAGACAGACAGATTATAGGCAGACAGACACATAGATGGATACATAGATATAGCCAGACAGACAGACAGACAGACAGACAGACAGACAGACAGACAGACAGGATGTAGGAGAAGTAGAAGATAAATGATTCATGGATGGTATTCATGGATGGTTTATATAGACAGGCTAAATAGAAGATAGATGATAGACAGATTGGATAGTTACAGGATAGCAAGATGATAGATGATAGATGTAAGACAGAGACAGGGAAGTGAAAGAATTGATGATAGATAGGAAGATAGGTTGTTAGGTAGAAAGATAGACAGACAGACAGACAGACAGATAGCAGAGATTAGAGATTTCTGGTAGTTAAAAGTATGAATGACTTGTCTAGAGACTCAGGATACCTAGAGGATAGCTGATAGTAAAATAAAGAGAATTTGGTTATAGAATTGATGGTAGATGCAGCACAGTGAGAAGGAGATAAAGGATAGATAGTAGAGAAATAGGAGGTCTATTGCATAGATAGACACAGGATAGCTGGAATATAGATAATTAATAGATGGAAAATAGACACATGTTAGGATTACTAGGGAATAAATGATAGTTGGATCAAAGGCATATAGAAGATTGGTAAGAGGATAGGCAATAGACATGTTGGTGATAGACATAGGGTACGTAGAAGATAGAAGACTGATTCTTGGTAGATAATAGAGATAATGTAGACACAGGAGAACTATTGGTAGGTGAAATTCAATCACATGATAAGTAGAGGGAATATAAGAGGGATAGATAGAAGGTATTTAGAGCATAGATTATTCATAGATGGCACAAGGGACCATGAGAGCTAGTGGATAGATGATCCATAAATGGAAGATAAGACTCAGAATAGCTGCAATGTAGGAGATCTGTTGACTGAAGATAGACATAAGATAACTACAGGATACATGCAAAAATAGACATAGGATACTTATCAGGCATATAGTTAAGTAGATATAAGAGGGCTACAGCAGGTAGATGTTATAGATTGTAGAAAGATTTTTACTTAGTAAAATATTGTTCTTATTTGGTTTTAGAATTCACCTTTACCTGACTGAAAAAATGGAGAGAAATTCAGAACAAAAAGTGACGATGTAGGAATTCATAATGCAGTTGACAAAGCTTTCTGCCCTGGCCCGTGTTGTTATTTCAGATCTAGACAATAAACTTCCTCAGGGAAGCTTGTTTCTCTCAAGGGTATTTGGTCTCTTCCTTGGGTTTTCTACTCTCACAGAACAATTTCATTGGAAGGCCTAGTCAGAATTACTATTAAAGCATGTGAGAACAGAATGGAAGCAAAGCCTTGTCATTTTACTCAAGCTAATTCAGGTTTAATTTAAGTGATTGCTAAACAACAGTACCAGACATTGTATGGACTATACTGGGAAGACATGGGAATGGATTGATCTCTACTTTTAAAAGACTCACAGTCAAATGGTGAAAACACTGATTTTCATTTAATTGTTTTAACAGAAATAGAACTTATTTGTTTGCTTGTTCATGTATTATTTATTTTGGAGACTAGCTCATATTTATCCTAAGACTTGCATCAAATCCACAATCCTCCTGCCATTCCACTTGAGTATTGAGATTAATGCCATTTTTGACATATCCTGCCACAGTAGTTATGGTGTGTAATGAAGACTTTGAATGTTTAAGTAATGAAAAGGTCTGTCTTTCTTTCATCTTAGTCTACCTATTGGGGCACCATATGAATAATTAGCCTCAGCATTGCCATACATAAAGCTCACTTTTATTTCTCTGTTAATTAGGGATGCCTCTAATTTTCAAACAAAGACAACCCATGAAGATCGTTGCAATTTTCTGAAGAGACCACAGAAACTGATGAATAAATTTGGATATGGACCATCCAAAAAGAGACTTAGAGCATGATCCACAAGATGTGAGACTGCTATTGCCTCTGCACCTTCTCCAAAAGGTTTGACTTAAATGCATTTCTTTCTTGTACCATTGCTGACTTGAGAGCATCAGAGTCCTTACCATGCTTCAAGAGGCGTAGGAGAGAGAGAATTGGTTGGAGAAGCCCTTGACATATCTTTGGCTACATACATGCTTTGTTTTTCTCCACTTACAAGGCTTTTGGTGGAAGACATATATTCAATGTGTAAAATATTCCTGAGACTTTTATAAAAATAGAACTTACTAGAAGCATAAACGGACAAGAGTAATGTCTATGTGGCTTGTAAGTCAATGCTTATATCATGGAACACATTTAGCTAAGGACATGTGATGGCTTTATGCCCACAAACATATAGTCATACTCTCTTAATCTTAGGTGAAACAACTATTTTTTTTTCTTTTTTGGTTTTTCGAGACAGGGTTTCTCTGTGTAGCCCTGGCTGTTCTGGAACTCACTTTGTAGACCAGGCTGGCCTCGAACTCAGAAATCCTCCTGCCTCTGCCCCCCAAGTGCTGGGATTAAAGGCGTGTGCCACCATCTCCCGGCAACAACTATTTTTTTAACATCATTATTCCTCTAGAACTTTCCCTGATTCTATTCCCTCTTTGTGGCTAAACTTCTCAAAATATTTTCTAGGCCATGTCTACTCCCTCATATTGCATTGCATTTTTCTTCAACCCTCTTCAAAAGGGCTATAGCTGCCAGCACTCTTCATTCTATTTTGCTAATTCTTCACAAACCCTGTTCTTATTGCCTCTTTTATGAAGGTACTTGAACTCCTCAGCCCAAAGAATGCACACTGAGGGCATGCTGTGAGACACCTTCCCTAAGGTCAGAATTACCCACCACAAGGGAAAATCTCTTTTTCTTTTGAGTAGAGGAACTAATTCATTTTTACATAAAGCATTGAGGTGGGATGCTGTTACTGAGTTCCTTTACTGATTCAGGTCAATGTAGAGGGCTGTGAGGACAGGAAGATAACAAGATCAGGTATGCTGCATGTTGAGTAGACCGGGGAGCAGGAGGAAGAACAGTAATAGATGAGAGTTGACATTCCTACAGTGAAAGACCTTTGTCCAGAAATGAAAAGAGTACAATTTTAGCTCTTAGCTATGGACTGGTAATTTGGGTCTATATAGAGTTCTTTAACTTGTCTGCCATATTGTGAATCCTGAATTTTGATAGACACAAATGGAACACTATAAGATGTTGTTTGGTTTTCAATTTCATCATTTCTTTGTGAGAACAGGTTCGGTAGTTAAATGCACATGACATGCAAGACTGATGACCCGAGTTCAATCCACAGAGCCCATATAAAGATGGAAGAAGTGAATCAACCCCAAAAGTTGTCTTTGAACCTGTACAAATGAGCTATGGAACACATAAGCACCTCCATACAAAATAATAAAGTATTTCTCTAAATTGTAAGCTCGAGGAATCTAATATCAATAATTATTTTAATATAACCCCTGTCATTTCTTTTATGCAAAGGAATGTTAAGTGTACGAACAACTCATGAACAAAACAAAGTTCCTGTTTTTAATACCTATGAAGAATACCATAAGATGGTTCTTCAGGTAAGGGTCTTTTTAGTTGTTGTTTATGTTCTTTATATGTGGATCATATAAAATGGAAGCTGTACTACATCACTTTTCAAAGCACAGCTGTAAAAGCACAGGACTTCAAACAATAATACAATAAATGTTATAACAATACACATTCTTAGATGGAAACCTATGCCACACGAAGACATCTTTTATCCTTGCAAGCACATTTACTAAAGAAAAAAAAGATGTAGGTATCATGTACTGAGGTTTTTGTTATGAAGAGGCCTCAAGATATACCATTTGAAGTCTGTCAATGGTTTTATGACAGCAAATTCATATTCAAACTATTCTAGAGGCTGACTATAAACTGCATGGATATTTGTAGGCACAAGTGCTGGGTGTGTGCTCTGAAGCCGGGATGATCTTTCCTCTACCACCTTTTAGCTTCTGTCTGGTATTAGTAACTAACTAGGAAAATCTTTTCTTAGAGAAGGTTTTCATGCCACACATATGCCCTAAGTATGAACACAGCTATTTTTAAGCACAAAAATGAAAAAAAGAATAGGGCCTGTGCCAACAGGGACAGCTTGAGCCATTATTTTGACTATGAAAAAAAGTTGAAGTTTTTGTTTTTCAATTGTAGCTGGGGCTATTAGCTCAGTAATAGAACTTGTCTAGCATGTGGAGAATACTTGATTCAATACCCTGACATCAGTAAAAGTAGCATACAATATTTGATTAACACATAACGATTCTAGGAGCTGGGCAGTTGCTATTTATGTGCTACAAATATCTTCTCTTGAATGAACCTTTGGGCAAGGATATATACTCAAACCTGTTCCAAACAACTGCAGGTAATAAGAGAATATTTGAAACTAGTGTTTTGCTTCATTAATGATTATGGTATGGAGATATGGATAATCACTTAAGAGTACTAGCTGCTTTTGCAGAGGATATGGGTTTAATTCCCAACACTCACACAACAGCTCACAATTTTCTGTAGCTCCAGGTTCAAAGGATCTGATGCCGCCTTGTGGCCTGTATGGGTACCAGGCACACACATGGTGTACAGACATATATGCAGGGGGAAAACACTCATACACACAAAATAAAAAATATTTTTAAAATATTGTGCTTTTCATGATACAATTCGCTTTATCAGAGATTTATCACCAGTATTGCTTTTTTCAAAGAACTGCCATTGTCTTTTTACTATGAGATCCTGTTATTTGCAACTATCTATTTGCATGAATTCTATGAGCTTGTTTTTTAAAATAATCATTTTCTGGCAGATCAGGGTAAGGAAGAACTTCTTCGAAATAAATTTTGGAGTTGTTGAGGATCACAAAAGCAGTGTCTGTATTGCAACACTAATTTAAGTGAATGTGGACATCTGATTTGTACTTCCTAGGGGAGCCTAGCTTTATTTATCCTATTCTTAGAGGTGAAACTGAGGCAGGCACACACATATCCAAATTTCCTTTAGCTGGATAACATTTTGATATTTCACATGCTCTAAATGTCACCTTTTGGGAAACCTGACTTCATACCATGGTTTGTGATTTCTTGTTTTATCTGGTAACACACATCTACTCTATTTCCAATCTCTGAGTCATCTGTGACTGACAAGTTTCCCACGACTCTAACATACGTGGATTTAGAACACGGATTAGGACATAACATTCATAGTCATCTAATATAATAAATATTATAATATAATAGTTATTTTAATAGAATACAGTAAATGTATTCCATTTCTTACATAACAATAAAGTAGGCACATAATTTGCTTCGCTTACTTTAGTATAAGCTTGGTCCTATTATAAACAAGCTCAATATTTTATGAGCACATAATAATTGCATGTAATACTCAGTTTCACAATGGCATTTTCATTCATTTATATAATACATTTTGATCATATTTCACTCCATTACTTTCTCTTGTCCTTCCACTTCTCTCATATCCCCTTTTCTCCTTCAAGATACTTTCCATTTCTACTATTACAGATTGGATAAGGGGGATTTCAAGAGGCCCAACACATCCCTGAGAATTAAGAGACAAATTAACAGTATTTAAGGGAGAGTGGCTCATGTGTCCACAACTCTTCCAAAGGGTCTCTGGGCAATTGACAGTTACTAAGAGAAGGAGAGACATTTTGTTCTAGGTGTATCCATTGGAAATGTACTCATACACTTATATGGAACCTCTCATCAGTGCACCTATAAGAAGCCTTAATGAAATTTATAGAATCACATCTGAAAACATTTTTATATATTTTAAAATCTTTGTAAATGTTCTCTACAAGGAAGTATTTGTTTGCATATCAGTCCATTATACACCAGAAAAATATGTACAATGACAATCAACACTCAGAAATGAACCATCCTAGCATTTGATAGAAAATTTAGTGTTAATTTTGAGTACACTGAAACTTGTCTAAGTGACACATCTTGTGATAAATATCTCATGCTTAAGGTTAAGTAGATTATGTTTAGGAGGCAGAATAATAGAATTTTAGTTAAGTATGTGCCTACTTTATTTATACATAAGAACTGGAATATATTTGCTGTGTACTATTATACTAATTTATATGCTTAGAAATAAAGCTGTGATTTAATATTGTTTCACTATTTATGCTATTATTCTGTCTTTATTAGTCATTTGAAAATATTTCGATTGTACTGAGCATAGATGGAAAAGTTGTTTTTGTATCCCAGAATGTGTCACCTCTTCTTGGCCACTGTTCAGTAAGTTCTTGCAGCTTTTGGGAAAATGGGTCATTCTGCATTATTGTTCATGAGTTATTTCTTTTTAGCCTCATATAACTCATTGGTGTCCAGCTATGCCTCTGTTGCATCATCTTCTCCACTAGTTTCAGTGTTAAGTCAATAAAAACCGTCTGGGATTCCTGTAAAGGCTCTTACTCTTCCCTGTGCCCTATCCACTTCTCTGATGTGTGTCTAAGATGAAGTCTCTGGCAGAAAAGTAAAACATGCTTCTTGTTAAGAGTCTCAGAAGATGGCAATGAGCAGGGTAAATTCCTTTCTTGTTTTCGAATGACTGAGTGCCTGTGCTTGCATGCTTGATTTAAAGCAAGGCCTTGTCATTTTGAGGTTAGCATTTACCAACTAACCTAATCTCTAGTCCTCTGAATTCTTTTTATATTGATTCCCCCTTTCTTCTACCAATGGAAGAATAGGTAATACCTCCTGGTATTTTATATTTCACATCAAATGTGTTGAATTTTTAATTTCTAACTATTCGTAAATTTAAAAACTCCTTTAAAAATTAACATACAAAATAATTGGGTTCCACAATGGCTTTCTTCTTTCTTCTTTCTTTCCTTCTTCTTTACTTCTTCCTCCCTTTCTTTCTTTCTTTCTTTCTTTCTTTCTTTCTTTCTTTCTTTCTTTCTTTCTTTCTTTCTTTCTTTCTTTCTTCCTTCCTTCCTTCCTTCCTTTCTTTCTTTCTTTCTTTCTTTCTTTCTTCCTTCCTTCCTTCCTTCCTTCCTTCCTTTCTTTCTCAGAAAGATAAGGTAGTATTCTATAGCTCAGCCTGCCCCCAAACTCCTTATGTAGCCTCATGTTTTTCTTGGACTGAGGGCATTCTATTTTATAAAAGGATCAATGAAAATATTTTTATTGAAAAAAATAAGTGTCTCTTTATGGTACAGGGGGAAGTGTTGAATTTTTAACATCAAAATAAAAAGGCAAGATTAAAATATAATGAGGGCTTTGGACTTGAAAGTGTGAGGAAGTTACAAAAGACGAAGGATTCCCATTGAAGAGTGAAAAAGGGCAGAGTCAGGGAAAGGCTTTCAGGCAGAATTGAATAGTCACTGGAAAGCATGGCTGTGTGGGGTTTCTCGACCACATTTACTCTCTTGGATCAACATTAGAGACAACACTATGGGTGAAGAGCTGAGATTTTTTTCCAGACTCCTAGAGGGAAACAAGACAGGGTGAAGATTACAACATCTCTGGTCTCTGGGATGGTAGGGAAAGATCTGACTGTTTCAGGGAGATAATGCACAGGAAAATTGTGGCCAGAATGGATTGTAACATGGAGTAATTCCTGGGAGGTAATGCAAACTGCGTGAAGCACGGCACCTATAGCCACAAATGGCATGGGCAGCACCAAACTCATATGGTAAGGACACAGGGTAGCCTAATGGTATTAGTATAGAAAGCAAAATCTGTCCTTTCTTCCTCTTCCCAGGAAGATCTTATGGGCAACCGTCTCTTAAATCTTGTTCCAGATCAACAAAAGAATGAAGTATCTGAGAAGATCATTCTTAATCTTCCATTGGCAGATATAGGTATGTAAACATGGCTTTGTTTTATTTTTAATTTAGTTTTTTGAGCTTTGAGGGCCAAGTAATAAATACTCAGCTGAACAATTTCTTGCTCTCTTATCGCTTAGTAAATTTTGAAAAAATATTAGTGTAGCTGCTGATAATATATTCATCTAAGTTTATGTCCTATAATTTCAAATGCTACATTAATAACATTAAAATTTTATTTCCTCTGGAGAAATAGGGAGGACCTCATAGGCCCTCACTCTCAGATGAGGATTCCTCACCCTCAGTAGAGGAGCTCGAGAGAGCTGATGGATGCTGGGTGAGAATGAGGAGTGTTCTTTAAGGACATTGTTCCTGGCAGACAGACCATGCTCTAGCAGTGGTTCTCAACCTTCCTAATGCTGAGACCCTATAATACAGTTCCTCATACTGTGATAATACCAAAAAAGTATTTTCATAGCAACTTCATAGCTGTAATTTTGCTACTGTTATGATTGGTAATGTAAATATCTCATATGTACATTGTCTTAGGTGACTCCTATGAAAAGTGAGTTGTTCTATCGTCAAAGGGCTGAGAACTGTTGCTCTAGTGGAAGGATATGGGTATCACACATTGGAATTGTAATTTTTTTTTTTGGAACACAAAGTTGGGAAAGACTGAGTAGATATGTGGCACTGAATCTGAGAGAAGTTTAAGGGAGTGTGACATGAACATGATAAAATATATCACATGCATATATGAAATTCTCAAAGAAACAGTAAAATTATTTATTGAAAAATTATCCCCACCCTGTCTTATAATTTACCCTAAACACTTATTACAGCAGCATTTCTCTAATTTTAGTAGTGTTATATAAATACCTGTATTTTATATTCTGGCTAGTGCCTTGTTGTACAGATATAACAATGGTATCTCTGTGAGTACCAGCATTCATGGAAAGAAAATTGTGTTCCTTAAAATGTTGTCTTGACTAAGGAAGACTATTATCGTTTGAAATAATCCATTAGACTACATAACTTTATTCGTATCTTGCTTTCTTTAGTGGGAAGCCTAATTAAGTTTTGCTGTTACATAAGAAAAGGAACTGCAGGTCAGAGTGGCCAGGGCAGATATCGTCATAGGGCCATGGACCAGGAGAGAGACCCATATGAGTACGTGAAATTCATCTTCTACCTACAGGATTCTAATGATGGTAAGCAATCCTGCTGAGGATATTTTCAAGATGCTCATGTGTGTTGTATTCCCTGATTATTAGCATACTTATTCTTGTATTATTGTCAATTGTAAAATCTCTGATACTGCTACACTCACAATTTCTGGCAACATTAGACTTTTAAAAATAATAGTGAAATGTGTAAGGTTGGGTCGTATAGAAACATGGATGACTATATTGATGGAGATTATCTCCTTTTACAAAATAAAATAATTTTTAAAACCTAATCAAAAAGATTTAATGCACTGAATAGCTTAAAGGGAACTCCATGAATAACTTGATTCAGTTACAGATGGATTTTGTGGTTTGTAAATCATACCACATATTAGATTAACTGGAGTCTATATTTCTAACATCCTATCAAGGACCAATATATAGAATATAAACACTAAAGCTCTATACACTAACCGGGATAGAAGTCATTTCTCTAAAATTTTCAATAGATAAAATTTATGTCAAGTGTGCTATGGGACCTAGTTTTTGAGGGTTATGAAGTATAAGATATATAGTTAAAATTAATTGCTTCGGAACCATAAAACATCTGAATTAATCAGAGGTAAGGTATATTTTGTGTATCAGGTACTCAAATGCTTTTAAAGTATATCTCATGTTCCTTTCTTGAGTGTTAAAGGTGAAACATCATTAAAAATCACTTTGACAGATGCATGTATACAAATAAACACACACACACACACACACACACACATTTCTTTTAGAGACTACTACAAGAATCCATGAGGCAAAAGCCAAAGATTGACATCAGCACAAATTCACATTTGATTTTCCGTGTGAATGCCTCATATTTTGGTGGTGAACATCTTGGGAATCTGGGGAGCTTAGTTGAAAGGGAAGGAAGATGATGAGAAGGCCATGGCTCAAAATCTTGAAAAATGCCAGTGAGGTGGAAAACAGCATTGTGATGTGTCAGTTCTCTGCCTGCTTGCTTAGCTGTATACCTTCTAATTTAATTGCCATTTTGTCTGCCACCCTTAGAGTCATTTGTATTTTTCGGAAACTATGGTCCTAATAGCAGAAATATTTGGTCTTCTGCTCCAAGGCTTTTATGGGAACAACAGTACTATCTTGTAGGAAACATTTCTGTTCTTCGTACACTGGTTGAGTCAGTGAGTATGCTGTATATTTCTCACACATTGAAGAACACATCATTTTTACTTTCAGCTACAGGATGTCAGTACACATACACTCAGTATTGAGTAAGGAAAAAATAACTTGTATATTTCTGTTACAAAGTGAGTTTTCATGTATCAACGTCTCTGTCCTTCCCCCACCCACAGCCTTAGGTAGTTGATTATAAAGGCTTTTTACAGCTCAAGGGATAAGTTAGCTATTAAAATGCATGTGACAGATCGAAAGTCATTTAGTTTATGTTTTCAATAACATGTGATACATTTCATGTGCTAGATACTGTGGTAAGTACCAGGGGAGTGCATACAGGCAGCCAATATACAAAGCACTGATGACAGGTGTCGCAAGAAAGTGAGTTGATGATCTTTGTTGAATAGGGTACCCCCAAGGATAACAAAGGCAATCTATACCAAGAGCACATTGACCTCAATTTGGAGAGTTGAAGGAATGAAAATGGATTATGAGACTCAAATAGGGGGAAAGAGGGAAGAGGATCGTAGAGACAGGCAGGGGATAGATTGTACAGAACTTTGCTCACTGTAGTAATACACATAGAATTTTGGCCAAGTACACTGGAAAGCAGAGGGGGAATAGGATCTGGACTGAAATCACTAGGCTGCTTTGTAAGTGGAACACGAAGTATAAAGAAACAAGAAGGGAGGTAACCAGATGTGAATGACAGGAATCTGGACTAATTGTAGTCAGAGGGATGGAAACTCCGGGAATTGGAATAAAGGAATACAGGCAAACTAGAGCATTGTAAACTTGGTAGTGTTTGCAGCCTAGGTAAAGAGTTCTGTTTGGCCTGTGGACCATGTTTCTATTGTGATGGCATAGTAGATCACATACTAGATTCAATTTTAGGATAAACCACTTCTCCATATTGAAGACAGTGAGGAAAGCTGTATAGAGGAGAAAACTGAAGGAAGCTGTCTGATTTGATTGACTCATTCATTCTTCCTTCATACTAACCCTCTGGGATCTGAGTTCTATCATCTGCCACAAGAATGTAGACTTGAAAGATTCCTCCCTTGAGGGACATCAGGGTTCTTTCCAGCTTCTGCCTATTATAAATGAGGCTACTATGAACATAGTGGAGCATGTGTCCTTATTGCATGCAGGGGAAGCCTCTGGGTATATGTCCAGAAGTGGTATAGCAGGATCCTCCATGGAGTGTTTTGCCCAGGTTTCTGAGGAACCACCAGACTGATTTCCAGAGTGGTTGTACCAGCTTGCAATCCCACCAGCAGTGGAGGAGCGTTCCTCTTTCTCCACATCCTCGCCAACATCTTATCTCTCCTGTGTTTTTGATCTTAGCCATTCTGACTGGTGTGAGATGGAATATCAGTTTGTTTTGATATGCATTTCTCTAATGACTAAGGATGTTGAACTTCTCTTTAGGAGCTTCTCAGTCATTAGATATTCTTCAGGTGAGAACTCTTTGTTTCGCTCTGTACCCCAATGTTAATAGGGTTACATGGCTCTCTGGAGTCTCTTGAGTTCTTTGTATATATTGGATATTACCCCTCTGTCGGATGTAGGGTTGGTAAAGATCATTTCCCAGTTTGTTGGTTGCTGCTTTTTCCTTTTGACAGTGTCCTTTACCTGACAGAAACTTTGTAATTTTATGAGGTCCCATTTGTCAATTCTTGCTATTAGAGCATAGACTATTGGAGTTCTGTTCAGGAAATTCTCCCGTGTGACCATATGTTCAAGGCTTCTCCCTAGTTTCCTTTCTATTAGTTTCAGTGTGTCAGGTTTTATGTGGAGGTCCTTGGTCCACTTGGAATTGAGTTTAGTGCAAGGAGATAAGAATGGACCAATTTTCATTCTTCTGAATGTTGGCCTCCAGTTGAACCAGCACCATTTGTTGAAAAGGTCATCTCTTTTCCACTGGATGGTTTTAGCTCCTTTCTCAAAGATCAAGTGACCATAGGAGTGTGGATTCATTTCTGGGGCTTCAATTCTGTTCCATTGATCTACATGCCTGTCACTGTACCAATACCATGCAGTTTTAACACTATTGCTCTGTAGTACAGCTTGAGGTCCAAGATACTGATTCCCCAGTAGATCTTTTACTCTTGAGAATAGTTTTAGCTATCTTGGGTTTTCTGTCATTCCAGATGAATTTTTGAATTGCTCTTTCTAACTCTATGAAGAACTGCTTTGGGATTTTGGTGGGGATTGCATTGAGTCTGTATATTGCTTTTGGCAAGATGGTCATTTTTATAATATTAATCGTGGTAATCCATGAGCACGGAAGATTTTTCCATCTTCTGAGGTCTTCTTCAATTTCTTTCTTCAGAGACTTGAAGATAGAGATCTTTCACTTGTTTGGTTAGAGTCACACCAAGATACATTATATGGTTTGTGGCTATCGTGAAGTGTATCATTTCTCTTACTTGTTTCTCATCCTGCTTATCCGTTGAGTATAGGAAGGCTACTGACTTGCTTGTGTTGGTTTTATGTCCGGCCACTTTGCTGAAGTTGTTTATCAGCTGTAGGAGTTCTCTGGTGGAGTTATTTGGGTCGCTTAAGTATACTACCATATCCTCTGCAATTAGTGACAGTTTGAATTCTTCCTTTCCAATTTGTATCCCTTTGACATCCTTTGGTTGTCTAATTGCTCTAACTAGAACTTCAAGTACTATATTGAAAATATATGGGGAGAGAGAGGGCAGCCTTGTTTAGTCCCAGATTATCGTGGGATTGCTTCAAGTTTCTCTCCATTTAGATTGATGTTGGCTACTGGTTTGCTGTAAATTGTTTTTACTATGTGTAGATATGGACCTCGAATTCCTGATCTTTCCAAGATCTTTAACATGAAAGGATGCTGAATTTTCTCATATGCTTTCTATGCATGTAATAAAATGACCATGTGGTTTTTTTCTTTGAGTTTTTTTTGGTAGTGGATTACATTTACGGACTTCCTTATATTGAACCATCCCTGCATCCCTGGGATGAAGCCTATTCGATCGTGGTGAATTATAGTTTTGATTATCTATCTATCATCTATCTATCTCTCTATCTCTCTATCTCTCTGTCTATCTATGTATCTATCTATCTATCTATCTATCTATCTATCTATCTATCTATCTATCTATCTATCGGTCATCTACCTACCATCTGTATGTGTGTTTGCATACACCACCAATACCACTTCTAGCTTCCAGATCTGTGTATTTTAGTATATGAAAGGAATAATTTAACTACTGTCTGTTGCATCATTTCCTAGATAAGTCTAATAATGATCCTAGAAAAAATGACAGAAAAGATCATATAATATTCATATGTGATTATGAGCCTAATTCTTGGAACCCACATGGCAGAAAGAGAGGTCTGATTGCTGAAAGTATTCCTCTGTCCTCCACACAAATGACATACTTTAATGGACACACCCATACACTCTAAATGAATGAATGAATAAATAAATGAATAAATGGTTTTAAAAATAGGACTGTTGAAAGCAGACATGATAGCTTTTGTTCATGGAGCAAGGAGAATCAGTAGCTCAGTATTATCCTCTGTGACATAATTTGGGATATAAATGCCAAACCTGTTTTAACAAATAGAGATGAACATTGTTGGTGAATTTAAGGCAAAGCAGAGTTGCCGCAATGTTTCATAGTCAACGTCAGCACCATTCACTATTCTTTGATATAATATTGGCTAAAAGACCTTTCGTAATGATTCAGCAGTGACTCATATCCTGCTCCATCCACACAGGACAATGGAGCAAAACATTCACTTGCTGTCAGGTTTAAAGATGTCTAGACAGGCAGTGGTGGCCCCTATAATCCCAGCACTTGGGAGGGTAAGTTCGAGGCCAGCATGGTCTACCGAGTGAGTTCCAGGACAGCCAGGACTATATAGAGAAACCCTGTCTCAAAAAACAAAACAAACCAAACCAAAGATGTCTAGTGCAAGTCAAATTTTTTCTTATGTCCGTCAGTTTGTGTGTAAGAGAGAGTAGAGGGGAAAAGGCAAGGGGGAGGAGGGTGAGGGAGAGTGAAAGGGAGAACAGGAAAGAGAGAGAGAAGGAGGAGGAGGAGGAGGAGGAGGAGGAGGAGGAGGAGGAAGAGACAGAAAGGGAGGGAGGGGGGATTACTGGCTGTTTTGGAACTCACTATGTAGGGCAGGCTGGCCTCAAACTCACATATTTCTTCCTGCCTCTGTCTCCCAATTGCTGGAATTACAAGAGTGGGCCACCACTGTGCAGTCTGCAAGACACTTCAAAAGCTAAAAATTGCCTTAAGCTTTGAAAAGAAACCCAGGCTTGGTTTTAAGACAGTTCTGCCAAGCCATATAAATTTAAGGTGAAAGACAGATTATCGTTTAAAGTACATGGAAAACCATAGGTCCCAGGCTACTTACTACCTTGAAAAATCCACGATTGGGAACAGATGGATAAAAAGTAACAATATTGTGCAGCGAAAGCACGGGGTTGAGAAAAAGCCTGAGATGACGGGAAGCTTTCACTCTTCAATGATTGGTTTAAATTGAAAACAAGGAGGACTTTGGGTGTCGTATATTTGTCCGTTAAGACCCCAAAGCTTACAATTGGAAGCCCACAAAGACTCGGAAGCCTGTGAAGGCTCGGAAGCCTGCAAAGACTCGGAAGCCTGCGAAGGCTCCAAAAGCTAGGAGTGAAGACCGCTGACTCTGAACCGGCCTAGACACACTTTGAATTCTGCTCATCTGTAAGTTCACAACCGGGAATTCAACAGAGACAGAAGGTGAATTAGAGGTTGCCTCTGGCCAGGTGTAGTTTACAGAGTGGTTGGGGGACAGAGAGGAATGGGAGCTAGCATAGGCTATCTTTTCTGAGCTATGAAAATGTTCTCAAACTTTCTTGGGGTTGGAGATTTATCTTAGTACTTGCCCAGAAACTGCAAGATTTTTCTTAGTACTTGCCCAGAGTTCGGTCACCAGAGTATAAACAAATATGTAAATATAAAAGGCCTAAAAATTCAAAGGGGGCCAGGCAGTGGTGGCACATGCCTTTAATCCCAGCACTTGTGAGGCAGAGGCAGGTGGATTTCTGAGTTCAAGGCCAGCCTGGTCTACAGAGTGAGTTCCAGGACAGGCAGGGCTACACAGAGAAACCCTTTCTTGAAAAACCAAAAAAAAAAAAAAAATTCAAAGTGAACTAAAATTATTATAATCGTTGCGTGATTTGAATGTACCAGAAATCATTGAATTGAAAGCTTAATTTAATTCTGTGAAATGTGATTTCAGTCTATTATTGAAAAACGTATTTTTTCATAGGCAGGGAATGTAGCTCAGTTGACAGAGTGCTTACCTCGCATAAACCCAGTAGTATATGACCGTGCTAACTGAGGTGGAGGCATGTAGATTGATTTATTGATTTTTTTTCTCATTTTCATATTTTCTATATTTTTGTATTTACATTCAAAATCATGTCATCTCTCCCGTTTCGACCGTACACAAAAGTCCCATAAGCCACCTTCCCTTCCTCTTTTCCCCATTCAACCCCCTCTTACTTCTCTGTCCTGGCATTCCACTACATCCAGCCTTTCCAAGACCAGGGGCCTCTCCTTCCATCTTCTTGGAAATCTCTTGACATGCGAATTGTGTCTAGGGTATTCAGAGATTCTGGGTTAATATCGCCTTATCAGTGACTGCATTCCATGTGTGTTCTTTTGTGATTGGGTTACCCAACTACGGATGGTATTTTCCAGTTCTGACCATTTGCCTAAAAATTTTAGGAAATCATTGTTTTTAATTGCAGAGTAGTATTCCATTGTTTAAATATACCACATCTTCTAAATCTATTCCTCCATTGAGGGACATCTGGGTCCTCTCCGGCTTCTGACTATTATAAATAAGGCTGCTATGAACATAGTGGAGCATGTGTCCTTATTGTATAAAAGGGAAGTCTCTCGCTATATGCCCAGGAGTGGTATATCAGGACCCTCTGGGGAGTGTCATGCCCAGTTTTCCTGAGGAACCACTTGACTGCTTTCCAGAGTGACTGTACCAGATTGATGGTGTATTGTCTTGCTTTAGGATGAAATGTTCTATATATGTTATTTCCATTTGGTCCAAGGCTTCAATTAGTTTCACTGTGTCCCTGTTCAGTTTTTGCTCCCTGAATGATCCATTTCAGAGAGTTTTGTGTTAAAGTCACCTACTATCATTGTGTGAGGTGTGATGTGTGCTTTGAGCTTAATAGAGTTTAATTTATGAATGAGGGTGCCCTTTCATTTGGAGCATAGATATTCAGAATTGAGAGTTCTTCTTGGTGGATTTTTCCTTTGACCAATATGCAGTGTCCTTCTGTGTCTTTTTTGATGCCTTTTTGTTGAAAATCAATTTTATCGGTTGTAGCCGGATGGCTACTCTGGCTCATTTCCTGGGACCATTTGCTTCTGTAATTGCTTTCCAGCCTTTTATTCTGAAGTAGTGTTTGTCTTTGACAATTAGGTGCATTCCCTGCATGCAGCAAAACGTTGGGTGCTGTTTACGTATCCAGTCTGTTAGTCTCTGTCTTTTTATTGGGAAATTGAGACCATTGATATTAAGAGAGATTAAGGAATAGTGATAATTGTCACCTGCTATTCTTGACGCTATCTTTATGTTTGAGTGGTTCTCTACTTTTGGGTTTGATGAAAGAATTTTGATAACTCGTTTTTTCCAGGTACATCCTTGTATTGTTTTTCTCCTTGTATTGGTGGTTTCCACTTATTATCCTTTGCAGGGATGGTTTTGTGGAAAGATATTGTGTAAATTTGGTCTTATCATGGAATGTATTGGTCTCTCCATGTATGGTGAATGTTTTATCATGGAATGTTTTGGTCTCTCCACATATGGTGATTGAGATTTTTGCTGGGTATTGTAGTCTAGGCTGGCATTTGTGTTCTCTTAGAGTCTGCATGAGATCTGCCCAGAATCTTCTGGCTTCATAGTCTCTGGTGAGAAGTCTGATGTGATTCGGGTAGGTCTCCCTTTGTATGTTAATTGGCCTTTATCTATTAATGATTTTAATATTCTTTCTTTGTTTAGTACGTTTGGTGTTTTGATTATTATGTGACAGGAGGTATTTCTGTTCTGGTCCAGTCTGTTTGGAGTTCTATAGTCTTCTTCTACAGTCGTCAGCATTTCTCTCTTTAGGTTAGGGAAGATTTCCTCCATAATTTTTTGAAGATATTTACTGGCCCTTTAAGTTGCAAATCTTCACTCTCATCTATACTTATAATCCTTAGGTTTGGTCTTCGCATTGTGTCCTAGATTTCCTGGATGTTTTGGCTTAAACCTTTTTTTGCATTTTGCATTTTCTTTGACTGTTGAGTCGATGCTTTCTATGGTATCTTCAGAATCTGAGATTCTTTCTCCCATCTCTTGTATTCTATTGTTGATGTTTGCATCTATGACTCCTGATTTCTTCCCAAGGTTTTCTATCTCCAAAGTTGTCTCCCTTTGTGATTTCTTAGTTGTTTCTACTTCCTTTTTTAGATCCTTGATGGATTTGCTGAGATCCTTCACTTCTTTGTTTGTATTTTCCTGTATTTCTTTAAGATCTTATTGCGTTTCCTCTTTCAGGATTTCTGCCTGTTGACCCAAGTTCTCCTGCATTTCTCTAAGCGATTTTTGTGTTTCCTCCTCATGAGCTTCCATCTCTTGATCCATATTCTCCTGCATTTCTTTAAGCCATTCTGGTGTTTCCTTTATAAGGGCATCTAACAGTTGATTCATTTCTTTAAGTGATTTTTGTGTTGCCTCCTTATGGGCCTCCATCAGTTGACCCATATTCTCCTGCATATATCTAAGCGATTTTTGTGTTTCGTTTGTAAGGGCTTCTACACGTTGATTCATGTTCTCCTGTAATTCTTTATGAGATTTATTTGTTTCCTTCTTGAAATGCTGTAATAGCATCATTAGAAGTGGTTTTAAATCCAGATTTTGCCTTTCGGGTGTGATGGGGTATCCAGGACTTGCTGCTGTCGGACAGTTGAGTTCGAATGGTGCCATATTGCCTTGATTTCTTTTAGTAACTTTCCTAAGTTTGACTTTTGCCATCTGTTTACCTCTAGTGTTAGTTGGTCCTGCTGTCACTGGCTGTTGGTTGGACCTCCTGTGAGCCTGCAAGGCTATTTCTGCCCCCCCCTGAATTACCGGGATTCCCCTGGCACCGATTGCTGGGGGGCTGCCCTGCTCCTGAGTGACTTTGGAGCCCTGATGTGCCTCGCCCCGAGTGATGTTATATTGGGGAATCCCTCCACATCCGAAGGCTCAGCGTAGTCAATCCCTGGAGCAGAGTTTGCCAAGGGAGGCTGGTGCCCTCCAGCCTTGTGCGAGTGCACTCTCTCCCAGTGCTGGTCCCCCTGCAGGGCAGAAGTCCCACAGCAGAGCTGGTGTGTAGGTGACCACAGACCTGCCCAGGTCTTGGAAGCAGGGAGCACACCAGCTGGCTGAGTCCCAAGCGATATTATGCTTGATTATCCCTGCACCTGTAGGTCCCAATTGCCCTGTTGCTGGAGAAAAGATGGCGGAGTGCACTGTGCACCCTCTCGGTGCAGATCCCTCTGCAGGCAGATCATGTAGACTGATTTAAAAACAATTATGTGTCTGTGTATTTTTCCTGCATGTATGTCTGTGCACCACATAGTTGCAGTGCAAATGGAGGCTGAAAAGTTGTGTGAGACACTCTGGAACTGGATTTACAGAGAGGTGTAGGCTTCCATGTGGGGGCTGGGAATGAACCTAGTGCCTCTGAAAGAGAAGTCAGTGTTCTGAGTCATTCCTCCAGCCCCAATATCAAAAATTCTAAAGTCTTCCTTGACAACATACTGAGTGTAAAGCTAGCCTGGGATACATGAGATCCTGCCTCCAAAAGGAATCTCAAGTGTGTGTTCTGTATATGTATATATATATGTGTGTGTGTATATGTGCTGTCTTAGAATTCTTAAGTATTAACAATTAAAAATAATATGTTTATGCATAAAATATTTCACACTGAAAATAAAACCAGTAAGAGTAAATATTATACATTTCGTGCCAAATAATATATGCAAATGGCTACAATAACTCATTAACTGGCTTCTTCTGTTTTATCTCCTCTTTATGCAACCAGAATCTCACAGATGTCACTTACACATTTAACGTTAGATTACCTTGTTTGTTTACTTTTTTAAAGTTACATGTATTTCTATACTTCAGCCTCTCATATTTTGTACTGATAGTCATTTTTTGTTGTTGTTGTTGTTTTTCTTGATTGACCTCCGAAACAAAAACCTTGTTTTTTTGTATACTTGTCTTTTGCAAGACAAGGTTAAGAGTTAAAGCCAGGACTTTAAATATGTTGGCCAAGTGTTTTTCCACAGAATCTCATCTCTAAACCTACACAGGACATATTAAAGTTAGGCATAAAAAGTAGTATGTTTCACTATGGCATTTCCATACATACACATCGTTATACAAAGTACATTTTTAATATATTTTTATTAATTCTTTAAGAATTTCACACAAGGTATTTAGATCATATGTCTCCAACTTCTCTGCCTAACCATTCCTAGATCAGTTCCTATGTATCTTCTCCTGTGGTGTGGCCATCAATCCATTCAGAAATTGGTTGGTTGCATCCATAACATTCATGCCTTGATTGCAAACATGGGCATATCTTGCCATTCCAGGCATTATTGTGGATCACAGTGTTCAGAGCTGGTAAGCCTGTTGGTGACTTTCTTTCCTCAATCCCCTTCCAGTACTATGAAAGCTATTCAGCAGAGAGGAAGCTTCCTTACCAATACACAAAACACATGTTAATAATGATTTCTTTCTGGCTTTATTAAGGCTTTCAACACGGCACCAAAGGAGCAAAATGGAAAGACATGCTCAGGCTGAAGTTGTGAATGTGGAGTGTCCTAAGATAGGCGCAGAAGTATGTACATTGACAGTCACTGAGTAGAACCATGGGCCTTTATTTCTGTAATATTATTTAGTCAATGTGCATTGTCAATATAGAAAGACTTTCATTTCAATGTCTCATGAGCATGGCAGTTTCTGACAATTTTTTTCTTACTGTAAGTAATTGTCATGCTTAAAATTGTCCTTGTGCTTAGCCTGAATTTAAGTTGAACATCTATAAGTGGTTTAAAGTAACATTTGACTAAAATATAAGCAACCTTAGAAAAAACAGACATCGTTGGATTCTTTTATTCTTTATTTCTCCTAACTTCTTCTATAGCCTTATTTCTAGAAATTCTAGTGACCTACATTTCACCTTTTTGCTACAGCCAAAATACTTAGTGGTATTTCCCATTTAATTTGCCTAAAACGTTAAGTAGCACATACTTGGCTTTTTTGTGTTTGAAGCCTAATTTGCATGTTGCAGGAACTCTGAGAAAACCCATCAGTGGCCACTGCCTCTTTGAGGCTTAGAATCCCTGACAATATTTTTCATGACATGTAGAGGTGTGTGTGTTTGTGTGTGTGTGTGTGTGTGTGTGTAAGGATTTTATGTTTGTTTTTCAATTATTAAAATATATTGTAAAAATATATTATTGATATATTTTTAAAATATATTGTAAAAATATATTGTACAAAACAGAGGGAGGGAAAGGGGCTTATGGGATTTCTGGGAGGGAGGAGACAGGAAAGGGGAAATCATTTGGAATGTAAATAAAAAACTTAGAAAATAATATATATACATCCATATATACATATATATAACATATATAATATATACATATATATATTATATATATATATTTATGTTGTAAAATATGTCTAAGGATTGGCGGTCTGCCTGTTTTTCCTATTATGTCTGTCTTATCCGGTCTTGTTAGTGAAATATTTTATCTTTTGTTGGAAATTTAGGTTGAGATTGTAGATGTTCAACCAGCCACTTGGCAAATGCCATTTGAATTAGCTCAGGTCAGGACATGCTCTCCCTCAAGCATAAGCACACACAGAAGAAGTGCAACCAGTAACAGAAGCGCCGGCGTGAGGAAAAGAACAAGTGCTTCATCTACAGCTCTTACACGAGCAACACCAGTATCAAGTAGGAACAACTAGTTATTTGGATGTGGTCTAAAGAAATAGGATGACGTTCAAGGTGGTGGCAAGATTTAATATAAAGATAGTGCTCAGTTTATAAGGGTGTGAAATCACAGGAGTTAAATCCCAATTTTGCTCGTTTTCTGTAAATGTTTAGTGATGATGATTTCAGAGAAATAAAAGTAAATATCTCCTCACAGATTCAATCAATCACTAGTCTTATACGTTCCAGAAATCCTGACTAGAAATGTGCAGATTCTTCTTCTTCCTATTGAATTCCTATTATTCACTTGCTTTTTGGGGGGCACATTTTACTATTTTGTCACAATCGGCTCTGTGCTTCCTTCCTTAGCACCTTCATCTAGACAAGGGTGTGCAATAGATCCGAAATACTTTCAAGAGCCCCAGGACATGGAATTTGAAGTAGGTCCAGAATACCTAAATGACAGTCAAGACCACCAGGCCTCTCCAGAAAAATGAAACTGCGCTGAAGATGATGTGAAGAAATCCTTAGAAGACGCAAATATCTCCAGTCCTAAAGAATGTGTAATTGATGAAGATTCTGCATGACATGATGCTTCTTCAGATGATGATTGCTGTGTAATAATAAAAGAGACTGAAAACAAGAAAGACCCTAAGATCCAAGAACAAAGACATCAAAAGGCACCTGAGGCTGTCCCATCATGTCCAACCAAACCATTAAAGGCTGTGCACAGTGAGGCTGTGGTGGAACCCATGGTATGCACATATTTGAGGGTCCATTATACTGAGGTATATCTGAAAATCTTTCAAAATGCACATTTTTGCACCTCTAACATTGTCAAGCTTAAATTCACTTTGTTTATAGTTTCTAATATACTAGCTTTTCAAGTATACAAGAATGTTTTGTGCTTCAGAGAATATTTGAAGTAAGTAGGATATTGAACTGCTATGAAAATACTGTATTTCTACTGGTCCTGATTTTCCTCATTTGTGGGCAAATGCTAACCATCTCAAGAGAGGAAAGCTTTTCTGAAAACTTATACCAACTGTCCCCTCAACAAACAGCAGCACAGACTAAGATGTTTTCCTCCGCTGGGCTGCATCACTTCGATTCATGTAATGTATTTGGATAATTGTTTTTTAAAAGATAGGATTCTTAAATGTATAAGATGATCAAGCAAGGAAATGAGCTGGTATCAGTTATGCAAAATTGTTTGTATCTCTTACTGATCCAAAATGCAGATACTCCAACCCTAATACCCAAGGAAATCTTCATACAATGAAAATATAAAAGATAGATGTTTCAGTTTAGCCCCCGCAGTGTGACAATGTCAAATTCCTGAGCCGTGGTACTTTCATTTTTGAAAAGGCCTTCTTGCTTTGCAGGGACAATTTAAGGAAAAGCAGGCACTACCAGAAGACCTTTGTAATTTTGTGTCCTTACAAATTCAGACAAGGAGAATATATCGATCCCAGCGTCCACCTTTGGGGGAAAGGGTCTCGCAAATCTGTGGTCCACGAGTAATGACACAGGTCTATGATTTGCGTATAAGCAGATCCTTGTAGAATGAATCATCTTCTTACACAGATACTGAAGAGGAGGTATGGAGAGTTCATTTTATCTTTATAACTGAAAGGACATTTCATTTTCATAAGAAGTTGGGTTGCTTGGTTTACTTGGCTTATCCTATTCCATATGGTACAGTTGAGTTGCCCCAGAAAGTGAAAAATATCTGTGGAAGGTACATCTGAATACAGACTAGATGATATACACATGCTTGAGTGGGTGTTCTCGATTCTTAGAAGTCTTTAACCGAGGGCATGTCTGTGAATAGTGTGCTAGAAAGCAGTCAGTAGTTCCTATAACCCTGTATGCAGAGACCAGACTTTCATTATTTTTTAATTAATTTGAATGTTAAGTTCATTTATTAAGGGTGGTGCTGCTTTTTAAGACATCAAATTACTTTTATGTTTATTGTTTGATGCATCAATAACTGCAGGAAAGGGAATGAGAACAATGTGAATATGAGTTGGCACAGCGAATTGAGATGCTTCGAAACTTGACATATGAACGACCAGGGAAGCAACAAACTGGACAAAGACCTCATGTATATAGTCCACGAGAGCAGGTACAGGAGTGGTCCGAGGCTGAGATGTCAAGAAGGAGGTGTATGGCATACCTGTATCATTTTACAATAACCCTGTTGGTTTGTACAAGTGGTGACTGTTATCGATGACTTGGAGACACGTGCCATGGATACTTTTGGAAATGACAACTCTGAGCATTCAGGAAATGAGACACATAGGTAAGAGTCAGAATGAGTGGGAAGAATGGTGGAGGCTACTGCTTTTCCCCTTGTTCCTGACTGTATAGTGCCTATCTGAGTGCCTACTAATAGAATAGGAGGATCGTTCAAACAGAAAGCCTAGACAAGACAGCCTCAAAACTAGAGAAAAATATAAACCTTGAAATCATTTGGCTTCATTGCTCATGTTCAGATTCTCAGCACAAGATGTTCGTAGAGAAGTCTTAATTGACCACAGCTGAGTAACTCCGCAGTTTCATGTCCATTCTTCAACTTTCTGAAATTAAGGCATTGGCTGTGCAAATCAGGGAGGTACATGTAAGATGTTTTTTGCGTGCTGTGAAGAGCAAATAATATATAAACCCGGATCACATTAGATGTAGCATGGAGAATTTCTCATGAGCCATCATACATTGACTTACGTCACTGCTTGAAATTTCTTCTCTTACAGGCGACAGGAGAATCCTGTTGATCATGCTTCTTCACTTCTGCATCACTTATCAAGATCATGGCAAGAAATGACAGCATCACATCAAACATCATCAGCATCTAAGCACCTATCGGCAGCTTCATGTCAAACATTGACAGCTTCATGTCAAGCAACTCCATCATCAAATCAAGCATCTGCACTATCACGTCAAGCATCTGCACCATCACATGAAGCATATGCACCATCATGTCAAGCATTTGCTGTGTCACATCAAGCATCTGCACCATCACATGAAGCATATGCTCCATCATGTGAGGCATTGGCTGTGTCACGTCAAGCATCTGCACCATCACATGAAACATATGCACCATCATGTCAGGCATTGGCTTTTTCATATCAAGCATCTGCACCAACACATGAAGCATATGCACCATCATGTCAGGCACTGGCTGTGACAAGTCAAGCATTTGCACCATCACATGAAGCATATGCACCATCATGTCAAGCATCGGCTGTGTCAAGTCAGGCATCTGCACCATCATGTCAAGTATTGGCTGTGTCACATCAAACATGGGCAGCTTCACATCAAGCGTTGTTGTCACAACAAGTATTGGCAGCATCACGTCACCCATCAACAATGTCCCATGTAGGTGCTTCTCAATCATTTGAAAGTTTTGACTTAAAAATACCTGGCCTGGAATCCTCAGAAAAATTTATGCAGCTATAGAATAATACCATGGGCCCTGTTACAGAGCATCATCATTTAGTAAAGGTCCATTCTTGGGTTTACAGCCAAAGAGAGAATCAGTATTATACAATTGAGATATACTATAGCTTTTTTATTTTGAATTTAGAATGATTCTGGGCCACTTCTTCATAAGGGTAACACCCCAGAAATATAGTCTGTGTTTGCAATGTAGGCTTGAAGCATTATCAGTTTGAGGAAGTTTCACATGTAGAACTAACTGCTGAGTAAAACCATTGTCTATTGGGATCTGTATATAACTGAGTTAGATGGGTGGTTCTCAAGTAAAAGCCTACTTTCTGTATTCCCCACCACAGATTACCTAATGAAAGAACTCTAGCCAAGCATTTAAGTTTACCACTTTCCTCCTCCCCCCTCTTTTTTTTCACAATGCCTCTTCTGACAACCGAAGAGAGAACACGCCAAGCTTTCCACCCGCAGGACAAGATTACATTGGTTGCTTTGAGGTTGAGGAGGACACCAATCCTCGCCCATGTGGGGAAGCTGAAGCTGAAAACAGACCTCCATGGTCTGTGTGGGAAAGGGACATGCAAAATTGGCAGAGTCCCTTGATGGGAGAGTTTGGGTGGGTTATATTTCTTTTCTTGCAAATTAAGTTTTTAGTTATTAAGCATAGTGAGTTTGTTGGAAATTGTGCTGCAGCAGTAGACTGTTACATCTAACTTGGTGTGTGATAGCAAGAATTACCTGGCCCTTGCTTGCCCAACACTAATTTG
Organism: Tokudaia muenninki; assembly: GCA_036184385.1. Taxonomy (NCBI): domain Eukaryota; kingdom Metazoa; phylum Chordata; class Mammalia; order Rodentia; family Muridae; genus Tokudaia; species Tokudaia muenninki. The sequence goes on along the minus strand of BTHS01001336.1, from coordinate 78,430 downwards.
TGTATATGTATATCCATATGTGCGTTCATTTTATCAAGCTGACATTAGTGGGAAGAATATCAGGGTCCTATATATTTTCCTTGACAAAATTAAAGATACCACAGAGCTATGCAATGCAGGGTGGAAAAGCAGTTCTATCATGACCTGTCCCTAAATTCTGGGGCCTCGTTTTGTTTTGTTGTTGGTGGTGGTGGTTGTTTTTTTTTTTTCTTTTGATTTATTTCTACCTCTCTTCTGTACCCAATGATATTTCATAACCTATGTTAAATGCGTATCCAATTGTGAAAAACTAATATCTTTTCAAAATGGTGTACATCTTTACTTAATAAACACTACACTTTACTACAAATGTTGTGTTTGGGTGGTTGACTTTGATATCCTTGGAATATGACTGACTTGGTGAACCATTCTTATGTCCCAATGAAGAGTCCATGTTCTTGAGCTAAACATAGTATGCAATACCCTTTCCTAGCATATCATCATTTTTTACCACACTTACAAATATCAATGACTGCTACTCTTGTGTGTGGCTATGAGTATAGGCACTCTTAGCTGAGTGGAGCCTTTTTTTTGGTTGGTTTGTTTTTATGTGTGTGCTGTCTCCACCACACTTTTAAAGTAAACATACCAAGGAAACAACCAAGAGTAGTCTGACATGCCTCCAGGCATATAGATTGTATTAGAAAAGTAATGTTTCTGTGCTCCCTAAATCACTGGGATCCTTAACCTCCAATGGAGATGAGGTCTTGGAGAGGTGATTATGGTTCTGAGAATAGGAATATGCCAGTGGCATTTGATAGCTACTTAACCACCCTGGTACCAGTGTGACTTTAGAGTTCCGTTTGGCTTCATAGACATAACTTATAATTCTCACAATCACAGGTAAAACTCTGCATTTTTAAAGTGACTTTCGTACTTTGGTCTTCTGCTGCAGAATAGGACAGGGGAGAACACTTTACACACAAAGTACAGGACTACTGAATGCAGCAGTGAGATTGAACAAGTCTCAGGGAGAGGCATTTGGAAACCCAGGAGCCCAGAGGCCACCTGTGGGCATGACTCTTTTACTTCACTGTTTAGATTGTGACTGTTCTTGATGGTAACCTCCTCAAGCAGCACTGGGACATCTGAGCACAGTTGCCCTCACATTGTTAGGTTGTTGGGTTAATGCTGAGACATGTTGAGTTTTTTGGTTTGGCTGTTTCCCTTGTTTCATTTTTTTTAATTTTATTTTATTTTCTAAGTTTTTTTATTTACATTAAAAATCATTTCCCCTTTCACGTTTCCTCCCTCCCTGAAATCTCATAAGCCCCCTTCTCTCTCCCTTCTCCCCACTCAACCCCCTCTTGCTTCTCTGTCCTGGAATTCCCCTACATCCAGTCTTTCCAGGACCAGGGGTCTCTCCCTCCATCTTCTTGGAAATCTATTGATATGCAAACTGTGTCTAGGGTATACCGAGATTCTGGGTAATATCCCCTTATCAGTGACTGCATAACATGTGTGTTCTTTTATGATTGGGTTACCTCACTAAGGATGATATTTTCAAGTTCTGACCATTTGCCTAGGAATTTCGTGAATTCATTGTTTTTAATTGTAGAGTAGTATTCCATTGTGTAAATATACCACATCTTCTGAACCCATTCCTCCGTTGAGGGACATCTGGGTTCTTTTCAGCTTCTGGCTATTATAAATAAGTCTGCTATGAACATAGTGGAGCATGTGTCCTTATTGCATGCAGGTAAAGCCTCTGGGTATATGCCCAGGAGTGGTATAGCCAGATGCTCCAGGAGTGTCATGCCCATTTTTCTGAGGAACCGCTAGACTGCTTTGCCGTCTTAGCTAGGTTTGAAAAGGGCAGATGCCATATGTCTTCACCACCATCTTTGGACTGCCATGCGGCTGGCAACTGTCTTTGTTGAAGGGGATGAATGTCCTATGGTTTCACTACTATCTTGGTTAAAGGCAAGCCTGTGGGTATAGTATGGGCCAACCAGGGGGACAACAGGTCACTAAAGATACATTTAAATTTTGATAGGATTTTTTATGTTAATTACTTCCTGTCTTAAAAAAAGGAGGTTTATAAGAGATAGGATTTAAAGGCAATGCATGTTTAATGAGATATTAAAATAGAACTTCCTTGCATTTATATACGAGAGCACACTTAGCTGGTAGTCAAACTTTGTAACCTAAGTATCACTTAGATGGTATTGATTTTTGAGACAATAGCTGTTTTGACTTTTGGAGATTGGTTTTGCCTTATACAGATTATGCTTTTATCCTCTGTCTTCACTCTTGAAATAACAAAGGTACTTCATTCTAACATTACTAGAGCCCACAGTTGATATAAGTTAAACTTTTTAAAGAGGAAATTTTGGAGTTCTAAAGAAAAATTTTAAAACCTGGATATTTGTAAGGACCAGCTTTTAAGAAATTTAAGTTTATGATGTTTAGACATTTTAAATTTATAAGATACTTTATTATAATATCTTTATTAATGTGTGGTCTTTAGAAATAAATACAAGGATAAAAGTTAGATCTACACCTATGAGCACCAAGTATCAAAGAACACTTTCATAGGGGTAGCCTAGGGTAGCCTGCATGTTTGCATTAGAAATCATAACAATGGCAAAATTGTAGTTGTGAAGTAGCAGCCAGAAAGACTTTGTGGTTGGAGGATGGCCACAACATGGGAAATTGTTGAAGGTTTGCAGCATTGGAAAAGTCCTAAAGGCCCAGACGCATGCTGTGTGTTTTCATCTTGGAAACAACGTCATCATTACACAATGGTAGTTCCAAAGTAATGCTTGACTTGCAAAGAAAGTTTGAAGAAATTATTAGAAAATGAAATAGAGCCAACACTGGTATCTTGAGAAAGAAAAAACTATTAAAGTTATGAAATAAGTTTTGCACATTCGAGAGTGGTTCCTGGATAAGCAAGTATAGAATATGTAAAATCTTATATTAGTAAAACTAAGTCAAAACACTGGGACTCATAGAAGACTCATTGTGTGCAATGTGTAGAAGCAGAAAACTAGCAGAAATGCTGAGTTAAGGGTTAACTTGACTCCTTCTGGCCACTGCCTCGCAGCTTTTCTCATGCCATTTATCATTAGAGCTTCACAAGTAAATCAAAGTATCTGGCCTCAGAGCTCTGAGCTCTGACTTATAATAAGTAAAAGGAAAATTTTAGATGATAATAATGATAAGTTTGCAAGTATTATTACTTTGGATATAGGCCTGGGAATAGGGAAGCTTGGAACCTTGGGGAACAATTGTAATTCTGGATTCTTTGTAGCTTGTAGTTATTCTTTTAAATTTGATTTGACAATGATTATAAAATGTCTTTTTATCTGCTTTTGGAATATCAATAAAAGACTGGGCCAAGAAAGAGGCAAGAGAGTGAGAGGAACAGAGAGTGAGGAGTATGTCAGGTGAATATGGAGAGCAAATGAGGGGGGAAGAGAAAGAGCGAGAGAGAGAGAGAGAGAGAGAGAGACAGAGAGAGAGAGAGAGAGAGAGAGAGAGAGAGAGAGAGAGAGAGAGAGAGAGAGAGAGAGAGAGAGGAATGAGAAAAATTTGTGAAGAGTGAGTGGAGAGAGAATGTGAATAGTGAGTCAAGAGAGAACGTGAGATGTGGATGGAGAATGTGTTTGTGAGTGAAAGGAGAGTGCATATGGTGTATATGTGAGATTTGTGTGAGATGTGTGTGAAGAGTGTGCAGAGTGAAAGGGGAACACACCGAGGTGTGTTTGAGTGTGGGAATTCAAGAAAAGCAGAGTGTGCAGGAGAATGCAGAGTTTGTGAATTCTCAAGCTGTGAGCAAACGAGTGAGAAAGAGCAGAGTCTGAGAGAGAAAAGAAACTTTAAGCCTCGAAAAATTTTCTGTCGCCTTTGACTTCAAAAAGTAGATTGTGTATATTTATTATGCACCTTCGAGATATTCCTGCTTCCAGTTAAGAACTCCTATCCTCCTATCCTTCTTGCAAGGAAGGCTCCTGTCCCAGGCTGCTCCTAGGTTCCTATGTCCTGTGTTTTCTGGGTGTGTCCCTCTGAGCAGCAGTGGCAACTTTGCCTGTGCTCACAGGCTTGTCGGCACTCCTTCTCTCCATACCCAAATTTCTTCCAGAGAGAACTGGTCTCTCAGAAGTACTTACACACAGGCTTGCCGGATGGACAAGCCACAGTCAGAGACAGCAAGAACAGCTAACACCAGAGCTATCCATATGGCAAAAGGCAAGGGCAAGAACATAAGGTAGAGTAACCAAAGCTACTTGGCATCATCAGAACCCAGTTCTCCCACCACAGCGAGCCATGGATACCTCAACACAACAGAAAAACAAGACTGATTTTAAAATTACATCTCATAATGATGATAGAGGACTATAGGAAGGACATAAATAACTCCCTTAAAGAAATACATGAGAACACAGGTAAACAGGTAGAAGCCCTCAAAGATGAAACACAAAAATCCCTTAAAGAATTATAGGAAAATACAAACAAACAGATTAAGGAATTGAATAAAACCATTCAAGATCTAAAAATGGAAATAGAAACAATAAAGAAATCACAAAGGGAGACAAACCAGGTGATAGAAAACCTAGGAAAGAGATCAGGAGTCATAGACACATACATCATCCACAGAATACAAGAGATAGAAGAGAGAATTTCAGGTACAGAAGATACCATAGAAAACATTGACACAACAGTCAAAGAAAATGCAAAATGCAAAAAACTCCTTAGCCAAAACATCCAGGAAATCCAGGACACAGTGAAAAGACCAAACCTAAGGATAATAGATATAGAAGTGAGTGAAGATTCCCAACTTAAAGGGCCAGTAAATATCTTCAACCAAATTATAGAAGAAAACTTCCCTAACGTAAAGAAAGAAATGCCCATGAACATACAAGAAGCCTACAGAACTCCAAAGAGAGGGACCAGAAAAGAAACTCTTCCCATCACATAACAATCAAAACACCAAATGAGCAAAAGAAAAACTATTGAAAGCAGTAAAGGAAAAAGGTCAAGTAACATATAAAGGCAGACCTATCAGAATTACACCCGACTTCTTACAAGAGAAGATGAAAGCTAGAAGATCCTGGGCAGATCTCATACAGATCCTAAAAGAATGCAAATGCCATCCCTGGCTACTATACCCAGAAAAACTCTCAATTACCACAGATGGAAAACCCAATGTGTTCCATGATAAAACCAACTTTACACAGTATCTTTCCACAAATCCAATCCTACAAAGGATAATGAATGGAAAACTCCAACACAAGGAGGGAAACTACACCATAGAAAAATCAGGAATCTTCTTTCAACAAACGCAAAAGAAACCAAAATATCAGGAAGAAACAATCACTATTCCTTAATATCTCATAACATCAATGGACCCAATTTCCCGATAAAAAGACAAAGACAAACAGACTGGACATATAAACAGGAACCAGCATTTTGCTGCATAGAGGAAATGCACCTCAGTGTCAAAGACAAACACTACCTCAGAGTAAAGTGATTGAAAACAATTTTCCAAGCAAATGGTCCCAGGAAACAAGCTGGAGTAGCCATTCTAACATTGAATAAAATCGACTTCCAACCAAAAGTCATCGAAAAAACATGAGAAAGGACACTTCATACTCATCAAAGGAAAAAAATCTAACAAGAAGGACTCAATTCTGAACATCTATGCTCAAAATTCAAGGGCGCTCACATTCATGGCAGAAACTTTACTAACGTTCAAAGCACACATTGCACCTCACACAATCATAGTGGAAGACTCCAACACCTTGCTCTCATCAACGGACAGATCATGGAAACAGAAACTAAACAGAGACACAGTGAAACTAACAGAAGTTATGGACCAAATGGATTTAACAGATATCTATAGAACATTTCATCCTAAATCAAAAGAATATACATCCTTCTTTAAC
>BTHS01001336.1:0-67500 GCA_036184385.1 Tokudaia muenninki | reverse complement strand
TGGAAGTAGAAGAAAGACTCTCAAGGGCCTTTTATATCTCACATCGTATCTTCCCACATTGGCCCACCAGGAGATTTTGGGAGATGGTCAAAGTTCACCCAATTCGTGGGTACCTGGGGACACCCTCCAGCTCAGAAGCCACTGAGGAGAGCTGTAGGCCTGATCTAACACCTCCATGCCCACCCCACAACTCCCACAGCTGAGTTCACAGTTCACAGCTAAGGAGGGTCTTTCTGAGGTGTTTCACACAAAGAAAACTAGTACATCATGTAGTACCTTCTAGGTGTGTTTGCTCTCTTTCCACAGTTTCAATCGTCAACTGAAAGTAGTGCACGACCCTAAGCAATGCCCTGACTCAACGTCTGGCACCAGAATCAGGGAAACTGCTGCAGCAGGAGCATGAAGGCTTAGATCTCGTGAGCCCCTTGGTGCCACCTCTAACTGTCCTGCCGAACTCCTGGGAAATGGTACCAGATGACTTCTGTGCAGCCCTTAGGACAGCCAGGCTCATCTTACCAACCCAGCAGCTCAGTGGGAGTCCCTACCACAGCCTCTCGTGAGAGCTTGGTAACCAGTGGGCATTGTTCTGCAAACCAACTAATGGGAGCGCAGCATGAGCTCACAATGCTCCACTGGCCAATGGCAGGCTTCAGGAGGAAAAATATGGGTCCTCCTATGCATCTTTTCCCTAACATAGGAAGAACATAAACGTATGGTGCGGTGATCCCTGGAGTGTTCACTGAGTGATGGAAAGAGAGTGTTGCTCTGTTTCCTGGAGGACTAGAGTTCTGGCTTAGGCACCATAGAAGTAATGAGTCTCTGGGTGGACAAACAAAATTCACTATGCGTTCAGAATAAAAATTGAACATTACGTGGTTAGACAGTGTTCGACAGGGAGATTGTTTGGTAGTGTCGAGTGCAGCAGCGATAGTGTTGGAATTCCTATGAATAAGCCAGGAAGTGTGTGGCACTACTCGAGGGTGCATGGATCCTGGATGTAGTTCACATTGGGGGCATGTGCCTTGATTGTGAATGGGGTCCTTGAGTAGCTCACAACCGTCTTCAACATGGGCTGTTCAAGCTAGAGCTCCTTTGAAGGATAGCAGTCCTGCATTATCATAGAGATTCCTAATACTCATTGCGACCACACATTCATCTTAGCCTTAGTATGCAAGACATCTGATGGAACTTTACCCATTCCTTCATCAACTAAGTCCCCTAACTAATTCCAAGGCTCTAACATAGAAGCAGTGAATAAAGAAGACAACAGACTTGACCCTGTAGCTTTAATTTTCTTAGAGGCTTAAGAAAGCACACTAGATAATAAGGGTGACTAAAAGAAAAGAAGGCCCACAGTGGCAAGTCCTCAAAGCTGACAAATAAATTCCCTTCAGAAACGAGGTTTGATAAAACAATAGGTCTCCAAGGACATGAGTTAGTCTGGATATGGAATGGAGAGCATTAGAAGGGGTGGGGGAGGAATACATTGAGAGCATTAAGCAGAGGGAAGGCTTCCCTTTAATGCCCAGAGAACTGCTTCTTTAACCATGAAAACATGCTGGACTGGAGTAAGGATGAGAGTGTGCTGACCTTGGGGTAAATGCATGTCATTCCTGCACTTTCTATGCAGGGCCAGAATGATCTCTGTGATTTGTGGCCAACACAGTCTATGTAGTAAATTCCAGGCAAGCCAAGACTTTGAAGTCAGACACTGTCTTAAGAGGCAGAGAAGATGTCCATAAATGAGAAAAAGGGGAGCATGACAGAGAGTGCCAACAGGAGAGAGATGGCAAGGGAGGTGGGCAGAGAGAAGAGCCCTTCTCACAGTAGCCTTCTCCGTCTCCAGTGAAATCCACCAAGAGTCTCCCTGAGGATTCTCAGAACAATAAAAAGAAGGAAGGCATGGTCCAACCCTTCCTAACCATGTTGTGGTGGATAGTATGCTTCACATCCCATGACTTAGTTCAGGGTGACTTATGTGACAGGAAGTGTAGGAAAGCTGGGTTCCATACACTGGGAGCTCTCAAGTCACATCATGTACAAAGCTGCTGGCCTGACTCTCTTAAGGTACAAAGCTGCTGGCCGGACACTCTTAATGTTCCAAGATGCTGGCATGCCTCTCTTAAGGTACCAACTGCTGGCCTGTCTCTCTTAAGGTACAAGATGCCGAGATGACTCTCTGAAGTCACCATTAAGTTACCAAGATGCTGAGCTGAATCTCTTAAGATAAAAAACTACTGCACTGAGTCACTTAATGCACCGAGCTTCTGGCCAGTTCTTTTATGGTACCAAGGTACTGAGCTGACTCCCTTAAGGTACCAAGCTGCTGGCTCGACTCTCTGAAGGCACCGAGCTGCTCTCCTGACTCTTTAAAGGTACCAAATTTCTGGACTGACTCTCTTAAGGTACCACGCTGCTGGCCTGATTCTCTTAAACTAACAAGCTGCTGAGCTGAATCTCTGAAGGTACCAATATACTGACCTGATTTCTTCAGGTACCAAGATAATCAGCTGACTCTCCTAAGGTACCAAGTTGCTGCCCTGACTCTCTTAAGGTGGGAAAGTATTGAGCTGACTCTCCTTATGAACATGAGGATCATCTTTACCTGCTTGCTTCTGTCATCCATCCAATTTGACACCAGACGCTTTTTTAATGATTCCATTCTTTTATTTATTTATTCATTTATTTTGTTCTATGTGCTTTGGTGTTTAGACTGTCTGTGTGATGGTGTCAGGTCCCCTGGAAAAGGAATTAGAGATGGTTCTGTACTGTTATGTGGCTACTGGGAATAGAACTTGGGTCCCCGAAAGAACAGCCAGTGTTCTTAACCACTGAGTAATCTCTCCATCATCTTGACTCCATTTTCTAGAGCCTTTCTTCTTGGCTCCTTCTCCTCTCCATGTGCTCCAAGCATTCCTCCTCTCGATGTGTCTCTTTTAAAATTTAATCTATTCCTTCATGAGTGTGAGTGTCTTCCTCTGCCTGCCTGGCTGTGCATGCTATGCAGGCAATATATATGGAGCCAGGAGAGGGTGACAGATCATATGGCTCTGGAGATACTGTGTGGTGTGAGGGTGCCTGGGGAGTGCTGATGTCCCACCCAGGATTTCAGGAAGAGCAGCCAGTGCTCCTAACTTCTGAAGCCTCTCTCGTTTATCCACTGTCCCTTTCATGGGGTCTAGCTTCTCTGTTTGATAATGACCCTTACTCTCTTGAGCCCTGTCATAGAGCTTCCTTTTGGATATCCCTGTGCCTCAGTGGGAAGAGCCCCACCAAGGAAGTTTAATAACTAAATAATGACGATATGATTCATTTACTGACCGCATTGTATGTCAGGCACTGGACCTCTTTGAGCAGTGTCCCCTAGTCTATGACAGTCTGTAACAGTAATATAAGAACTCACTTGGAAATAATGTCCTTGCAAGTATAATTTAAGTGAAAATGAGAACACAGTGGATTAGAGAAGGTCCTAAAGGAAATGGGTTAAAATCTTAGGAGTCCTCCTCAGTCATGGGCTGTGGGTATGGCTGAGCACTTCAGAGCACCTCTGGCTCTGTCAGAGACCAGGAATCTGGGCCCAAGTGCTCACATTCAAGTGGATTACACATCCAGGGATTTCAGAACTGCTGAACCCTCTTCTGCCCACTGAGGGCAAGCCCAAAAGAAAGGTCTACATTTTATTTTCTGGCAAGAAAAGCCATAAGAGTGGGGAAACATTAGCAAATTCAAAGAGCTACAAAAATGGGAAGATCCTGTGAGGCCAGACAGAACAAGGATTCAGAAGGTAGAAGAGTCCAGGAAGGATTGCCCCCTAGAGCTGTCCAGCAAGGTGTTATAAACACTGGATTGGAGCCAGCAGAGCTTGGAGCATGTCATCTGCCAATTTTCTCAGTCATCTGGTAGGTAGGAGTTTCTTTCCAGGGCCCTGAGGCCTAGAGAATTAGGGCTGTGCAAAAGGGTTATAATGAACATGCATCACTTTCCAGACACAGGATGAAAGGCCACAGAGCGGCCAGCTCATCCAGCTCATCCCAGAGCCAGGAGATTCATCCTTCACAAACACCCTCCCCAAGGCTCAGTCAGCCTGCATCACAGGTCCACTGGCACAGTAAGGCATTGGATACAATGTAACCTAGCCATATCCGAACACACAGGGGTCTTCTGGATACCCCTTAGGAACTACCCAGGGGTAAAAGTCCCTAACTGTTTTGTCTAATCATTCTGTAGTTTTAGCTTGATTGGGATTAAGGACACAGACACCTCTTGAGTATATTTTTGGCACAATTCCATCACTGCCTATTTATTTCAAAACACAAAAGTCTATGCCTTTTTGTTCATGCCTACACAGAAATGAGATTTGGTCAAAGGTGTTGAGATAGCTGCTCCTTTTCTCTCCTTTGAAGATTCCTGCCCTAGCCCAAACACTGATAGTAGGAGCCACTCTCTTAAGGTCTCAGATTACAGTACAAGAATCAAAATGAGGCAAGCAGGCAGTGGGAAAGTGTGGAACCTCAGCTTCCCTGTTGTGCTGTGAGGCCACATGTCCTGTGCCACCTGGTTACAACTGAGAGCACGGGTTACAGTGAACCCAGCAATGAAGTGTGGAATAATGCTTTGATCGACTATAGAAATATCAGAGAGTGGGGGGACTAATGACATACTCAGTAAAGGGTCCACCTCCTAGGATTAAGTTAGGCCTACTAGAACAGAGCCCTCAGGGTCTCCCTCATGATGCTCCCTCATCTTGTGAACTGGAGTCCCTGGACACCCTTGGTGCTACCAAGTTCTTGCTCTGCCCTGAGTACAGGCAAAGCTTGAGACACATAATATTAGGAAGAGTGACCAGGGTTTGGATTCAGGGTTGGAGTACTATTCTGAGGGAGGCTGATTTCACACTGATGAGAAAGGGATTGAAGTTCTCCAGGTAGGAACTAGAAAATTACACTGTGCAAACTTCTGCATCTCTGTGGATAGACTCCTATCCTTGACTAGTACTATCCCTTGGTATCTTTCTAACCATCTCCTGACGTCACCTCCTGTCATGTGGGACATGAAAAAGTCACATCTCTGTCCACTCTACTCCATAAACACTTCTGCAGTTGTGGCCCATCTGGTTCTTCTGGAGTCATTCCCCACCACCACCACTGCCCGGAGACAGGCATTCTTCCAATAGATGACCATGCTTCATGAGGGTAGTTCTGAGCTCACACTCCTCCATACCATTCCCACAGACCTAGGTACCCTCTCTGCTTGTGTGTGCTTCCTGGCCTGCTCCTCCTTCATCTGAGTCCATGGGGTTCCTACCTCAGGGTCACCCATTGAGAGTCACCTAGAAAAGTATGTGAGCGACCTTCAGTGTGTCCTTCGGCTTGCAGCATTCCTGAGTTTAAGTACTGTTGATGTGAGTTGCCATGTTTACACCATAGAGGGGAGAAAGTTTCTGCAAGTGGCTGGCCTCTGGTTCCCTTGTAACCTGAATTTAGGATCAGAATGGCATCATTGGTCAACATAGCCTCTAAAGGTCAGGGAGAGTGTGGGTGTTCTTGCTCACCGACAAAGGGTCCTTTGGGTTAAGGTGGGGTCTTACTTCTTGGGTCAATTCCATGTCAGAGAATTAGGGACTCCTGGTCAGAACATAGAGAGGCTCCGGGGAGCAGAAGAGAGGGCAGAATCAAAGAGGTAGCAGCACTGGCACTAATGTGTCCAGCATGCCACCCTGGTGCATGAGTACCTCTCTGCAAGGCAGTAGCAAGGCAGGCAGTGTGGTCTATGAGACAAAGGGACCCTTGCACACGCGAACCTCAGACTTTTGAGAAGGTATGCCTCTGTTAATCTCAGTGGAGATACCCAATCTTCCTCTTGTAAGATGGTCTACGCCAGGGTTTTGACTGCCCATCACCAAAAAGTGTTCACATCTTGGGGTAGTGTATCTTCCATGAAGAGCAATTTCCTTCTCTTTGTCTACACTTGAAGGGAAGGGAACTGGACCTCTAGGCTCAGCCCTGTGTCTTCAACATTAGACAGGAATGACACAGATCAGGAATCATAGATTCAAGGATAGATATTCACTGGGTGAATAACATGCCCCTATACAGATTAAAAACATGACCCACAGTGAGGGGGACACAGAGAATGCTGGCAGCATCATGTTTCTAACCACTGTACATCTACGCTCCATGATTTCCACCCAAGCTGACCACTCTCACTTAACTTGAACCTACCAGACACTTGACTCTCCTCCCCTTTTGTGGGCTCTGACATCAATGGAGGATTTTTCAAATGTGTTCCTCATTTTTGAATTGTGCAACAGGTTTCTGCGCACATTTGGATCAAGGGAAACTTGACCATATTTTCTGGGGTAACTGTTGGAGATGATTTTAACAGATCTCATCATGACGAACTGGTGATAGTGGCTCACACATCTCCCATGAAATCCAGAGCCCTGTCCTTCTCAGCAGACTGTGGGAGAGGCAGCGTTGACTCTCACAGTGCTTGGTTACTGTCTGCTGGGAATTAAGAACCTATCTTTTAAAAAACAATTATCCAAATACATAACAACAAGGATAGAAGAGATGCAGCCCAGATGCGGAAAACATCTTAGTCTGTGCTGCTGTTTGTTGAGGGGACAGTTGGTTTAAGTTTTCAGAAAAGCTTTTCCTCTCTGGAGATGGTTAGCATTTGCCCACAACTGAGGAAAATCAGGACCAGTAGAAATACAGAATTTCCATAACAGCTCAATTTCCTATTTACTTCAAATATTCTCTGAAGCACAAAACATTCTTGTATACTTGAAAAGCTAGTATATTAGAAACTATAAACAAAGTGATTTTAAGCTTGACAATATTAGAGGTGCAAAAAAGTGCATTTTAAAAGATTTTCAGATATACCTCAGTATAATGGACCCGCAAATCTCTGCATACTATGGGTTCCACCACAGCCTATGTGCGCCCAGATTTTAATGGTTTGGTTGGACATGATGGGACAGCCTCAGGTGCCTTTTGATGTCTTTGTATTTGGATCTTAGGGTCTTTCTTGTTTTCAGTATCTTCTATTATTACACAGCAATCATCTCTGTAGAAGCATCATGGCGTGCAGAATCTTCATCAATTACACATTCTTTAGGACTGGAGATCTTTGCGTCTTCTAATATTTATAAATAATGCTGCTATGAACATAGTGTAGCATGTGTCCTTATTGCATGCAGGTAAAGCCTCTGGGTATATGCCATGGAGTGGTATAGCTGGATCCTCTGGGAATGTCACGTCCAGTTTTCTGAGGAACAACAATGAAGACATGTAAGCATCCCCAGTTTCTGAGGAAACAAAAATCAACATGATTTTTTTTTTCATCAAGAACACCTTTGGACCCAGCTTTAAAAAGAGGATTAATTTATTCTATTTTAAGCATTTTTTGGTGTTTTGCCTTCAAGTATGTCTGTGTTAGGGGGTTGGATCCCCTAAAACTGAAGTTATGCACAGTTGTGAGCTGCCCTGAGGGTACTGGGACCTGAGCCTAGGTCTTCGAGAACAGCCAATGCTCTTAAACACCGAACCATCTCTCCAGCCCAAGGACAGTATTTAAGTGATGTACTTCCTCTTTATAAAAAGATAGCTGTGATGCAAATTTCTCTATTGAATGTATAACTCAGAGAGCTGGCCATGCTGGCACATGCTCATAATCTTGTAATCACAGTACTCTTGGGCCACAAGGTGAGGCCAAAAAGTCCTTGTAAGTTTGAAAGCAGTAAGAAGTCCACAGTGACACTGTGTCTCAGAAAACGTAAAATAAAAATTAATAACTTCACATTTGTATTCTGCTTAAATTTTTTGAATTGATTTTTAACTTATACTAAACCAAAATATGATATTTATTTTATGTGTGTTCCTGATGACTGAAGAAATCAGAAGAGGGTATTACCTGCACTGGAAGTGGACGTGCCACCATGCGGGGGTCTCGGGAATTAAACCCAGGAAGTCTGTAAGAGCAACAAGTGCTCGTTTCTCCAACCCCAAGTTATACTTAGTTTTTCCAGTTCATTATTTTGGATTTTATTTACTCATTTCTTCCCTATATGAAATGAAAAGTAAGCTTGAAGCACCAAGTTCATACAAAAAGGAAATTGTTATCCAGTAGCATACGCCTTTAACTCCAGCCCTCAAGAGGAAGAGGCTGGGGTATCTCTCAGTCTGAGAGGCTAGCCTGGTCTACAGACAGTCAGAGAAACTCTTTCTTGAACAAACAAACAAACAAACAACCACCCTACCCCGACCACAAAAAGAAGTGTGTGTGTGTGTGTGTGTTTGTGTGTGTGTGTGTGTGTGTGTGTGTAATTAGCTAGGTTGACTGTATAATGAAATATGAAATTCTCTGTGCAGTGTAATAAATTAACAAGTTCTTAAAACATTGGTGAACCTTTCAACCTTCTAAGGTAAAATGTCACCACTAACAAGGGGGAGAGCTCGACTTAGAGTGGATCTTCCTGGCAGGAACACCAGTGTTCTGTGTATGAGCCCAAGTGACCATGCATGGTTGCCCTTACTTGGTGTGATTGTGCTTCTCAACTTCTGGAAGATTCCCACTATCCAAAGGTCATGCAGCATGGTTGGATGGCATCAATGCAACCCACAACTGACAAACTGGAAATGATTGTCTTGTCCTATTATGAAAAAGGGAAGAAGCATAAGATTTCCATTATTTCCAAGTGATGATGTCCTTCTTCATGATAGCATGAACAAGGAAGGGAAAACTTTTTCACAAGCACAACATTAATAAGTTATATTAAGAAAATCCAGGTTGTCATAAAAATACCTCATATTATCTAGCAAACATAACAAATAAAAATCAGTATTCTAACACCTTCAGTTTCCCTGGCCTGAGCCCCACGTTCCATGGGAGATGAAAATTAGGGATAATGAAAGAAAATACTGGTCTCCTTACCTGGCCACACAAGTTGGAGGGACAATAGGCTCTCCTTTTTTCCTCCAAAGTCCCCTAGTCACTCTAACATGGGGATCCTTCTTTCTGTGATCCCGTACACAATGACGTACCTACCTGTACCAGGGCTAGCCACACGTGCAGCTCACAGTTCTCTGAAGACATTCAAGTGGACCCATGGGGCCGGGCACCTAGACACAAAGCAAAATGTGCAATTCTCACTTGTACCCCCAGGAGGCCTGCAGCTCATCCCTTCCCCTGACCACCTACCTCCTCCTAGGTTACTTCACACCAAGGTCCTCTGGTGGCCCCACTGGAAAATCACAAGGTGCTATCAAACATACTCTCCATGGGATCAGTACCACTGGGTCATAACAACTGGCTGCCTACATATCCACCAAACTACCTACCTACCTACCTACCTACCTACCTACATACCTACCTACCTACATACCTACCTAATCAACTCCTAGTAAGATCTGCCTCTGGCTCACTAATATATATAGTTGCAGGGACACTTTCCAGGGCAGATGGGCCTCTCAGGATACCAGATTTTGTATTCTTTTGCCATGTGGGAAATACTTTTCCCTCTCCATGAACAAGCCCTTCTGTCATGAACACTGAGACTCTCCAGAGGATCACCCCTGCACTGCTGAAATCCTAAGTCACAGCTGGTGGAGGAAGACCCCTCGAAATGCCTCCACGAGGCAAGCCTGCCCTTGCTTTCCTATTTCCATTCCCTGCCAAGATTCGTGGAGGCTTCTCCTCTGATACAACCAGGAGAGCTTTCTCTTTCCAGACAGGCCTGATCTGGCTTCTCAGAGGAGCAAGTCCTGCAATCCCAAGGAACGACCTGTCCTGCCACCCTCCATATGATTGATAAGCAATTGTCTCTTCCACCAAAACAGTAGTGCCACTGGGAACAAATACCCGGCAGTCCCTATTGGACCTTTCTATAATTTGTCCCCACTGGAGCTATGTCCACAGGATACGAAAAGCCTTAATGGTTTCCCCCACATGCAAACTTGTCCTTCTCAGACAATAATGCGTTCAACACCATAAAGACTGCTATAACCTGGGCCCAAACTGGACCCTCTTCAAGTTTCCCATGGATGTAGGGACCTGAACAGAGGACATATAGTGAATAGATGCAGAGACACATAGGTGTGCACACGGGCACACACACACAAACACACACACACACACACACATACACACAAAGAGACAGAGAGACACAGGGCCAGAGGCAGAGCCAGAGCCTGAGAGATACTCTGGTCTCCCTGGCTTCTAGGATCCTAGGCTGTGCATCAGGTAATTCCAGAACCATCTCTATTCCAGAAATCCCTGGTCATGGCATGGAAGGCCATGTCATTGCAGCCTTCATCCTGGCTCATCTGCCTGGATGTTAGAGAAGGGCGGGTTGTCAGGAGAAGGCCCGAGTAAGCTACCTGCCTGGGAATCAAGCATGCCAGTAATGTAGCTTTCAAAGGGCCCAGCCGTGATGGCCTGGCCTGTTTGGACACCCTCGGGAATACAACATACTCTGACTGTTTCTACTCAGGTTCACAGCGAGCCAGGACAATGCCTAGACGCTTCCTAGGCTCCTCACCAACTTGGGGCACACAGTGAGTTTGCCTGCATTAGATGATGGTGGAGGCTCCCAGATCATTGAAGGTTTCTGGGCCCTTGGGTGTTTTCAGACAGGCTTGGAACCCTGATCCCGATCTGCAGAATGGCTCAAGGAGAGAGCCTTTCCCAAAAGAAAGGAAGGGAAACCCAGAGATAAGCACCAACAATGCCAACTGACTGTCTGCATGGGCGCTCTCCCTCCACCCTTCCAGAGGCGAAACAAACCCCAACCTGCACCAACCAGCAGCCAACATGGCAGCTAAGCGCTAATGTTTCCCAGAGAACCAAGATGGCCTGCATAGCCAGCTACTGGGGATGCTTAAAAAATGTTTTTTATGTTGTTGGCTGGGAGAAGGGGGGCTATGCATGTGTGTGTGTATGTCTGTGTGTGTGTGTGTGTGTGTGTGTGTGCGTGTGTGTATGTGTGTGTGAGCCATGGGTGATTTGATCCACTTTCCAATAAGGATCAAAATATCTACACTTTTGTCTTCCTTCATCTTGAGCTTCATATGGTCTGTGAGTTGAATCTTTGGTATTCCTTGCTTGTCCTTGCCTCAAAAGTGCTGATATTAAAGGCATGCACCTCCATTGCCTGCCACTGACATTCTGAAGGTACCAACCTGCTGGCCTGAGTCTCTTAAGACACCAAGCTGAAGAGCTGACACTATTAAGGTACCAAATTAAGCTCAATCTCTTATGGTATCAAGATGATGGTCTGTCTTTCTTAAGGTACCAAACTCCTGCACTGACTCTCTGAAGTCAACAAGCTGTTGTCCTGATTCTCCTAATCTTCCAAGCTGCCGGGCTGACTCTTCAGATCCAAATTTCTGAGTTGCCTCTCTAAAAGTATCACAATGTTGAGTTGATCCTTTCTTTCTTTTCTTTTTAATTTTTGATTTTTTTGTTTTTTGAGACCGGTTTTCTCTGTGTAACCCTGGTTCTACTGGAATACACTCTGCAGACCAGGCTTGACTTGAATTCAGAAATCTGCCTGCTTCTGTCTCCCAAGTGCTGGATTTTTTTTTATTTTTTTCTTTTGGATATATTCTTTATTTAAATTTCATATGATTTCCCCTTTCCTGGAAGCCCCCCATTCCTGAAAGTCCCATAAGACCACTTCCCTCCCCCTGTTCCCCAAACAACCCATTCCTGCTTCCCTGTCCTGGTCTACGCCTACACTCCTACACTGAGCCTTTCCAGGAACAGGGGCTTCTCCTTCCTTCCACTCTAAGTGGAGCTCTCCCCCTTGTTGGTGGTGACATTTTACCTTAGAAGGTAAAATGATTCTCTTAATATACCAAGGTACTGTGCTGACACTCAGAAGGCGCCAAGCTGCTGGGCTGACTCTCTTAAGGTACCAAGCTGCTGAACTGACTCTCTTTCTATTTCTCAAATTCTTAATTTTTTTTGATATTTTGAGTCTTTGTTTCTTTGTGTAGCCTTGGCTATCCTGAAACTCACTTTGTAGACCAGGCTGTCTTCAAATTCAGAAATCTGCCTGCCTCTGCTTCCCATTACTGGGATAAAAGGTATGTGCCACCACTGCCAGGCACTGACTTTCTTTAGGTACCAATTGCTGAGCTGACTCTCTTAAGGCCCCACACTACTGAGCTGACTCTCTGAAGATACCATGTTGCTGGCCAGTATGGTACCAAGCTGCTGGCTTGACACTGTTAAGGAACAAAGATACTGAGACGACTATCTGAATGCACCAAGCTAATGGGATGACCCTCTTAAGGTAGCAAGCTGCTGAGCTGCCTCTCTAAATATACCAAGTTGATGAGCTGACTCTCTGGTTCGTTTTTTTCTTAATGTTTTTTAATTTTTTGCATCTTTGAGACAGGGTTTCTCTGTGTAGCCCTAGCTACATTTATAAAAATAAATGTCATTCATCTGTGTTTATATTGCTGGAAACCAATAAATTATATTAAATGATGAGGTAGTTTCAGAACAATATATTGGTCATTTTTAGATTCATTAAAATTCTTAGCTAATATTCCTTATTTTGGCTTTATTTAGCAAAAAAAAAATGTTTCAGCTCTACTTTACTTACATCCCTGATACTTACCTGCGGTATTTTATAGTATTGTTATTATCTGGGTCAATAACTATAACATCTGTTTGAATCTTAACAGGTTTTGCCTGCAAAAATTAGCATATTAGTTATCATTTTGGCACATCTGAGAATTAAACCTACAGCTTTGTATAGAGTAGAGTTACACCTTCTCCTAGCCCCCTAATTGGCCATTAAATGTATCTATATGCTAGAAAAACTTGACATTTATAGCATGCATTTCATATTCAAGTTACGACTAATTCAAATGTCATGTCAGTTTGAGAAAGACACTGGGTTTACAGGTATGAAAATAAGGTGTACACATACAGTGGTTTAGCCCAACACTAGTAGATCTAGGAATTTCACTTTGATTCCAGTTCACTGCTAGCTATTTTATACCAGCATAGTATAAAGTCTCCTCTGACTGCCATCTTTGTTCTCTTGATATTTGTTTTCCAAAATATCGCACCACCACTGCCCGGCTATGAACTAGTATAGAAACAATATCCCAGGGGCCCAGAGAGAAAAACTGGAGGAAATCACAAATAGAATTCTTGGTGCCCTGATGGAGACTAGTGGGTGGGCCAAGCAAGATTTTTCTCTTTCTCAGAAGAGAAAACAGTTCTTGAGACCGATCCCTATATCTTTCAAGTCTACATTCTTGTGGCAGATGATAGAACTCAGATCCCAGAGGGTTAGTATGAAGGAAGAATGAATGAGCCACTCAAATCATACAGCTTCCTTCAGTTTTCTCCTCTATACAGCTTTCCTCACTGTCTTCAATATGGAGAAGTGGTTTATCCTAAAATTGAATCTACTATGTGATCTACTATGCCATCACAATAGAAACATGGTCCACAGGCCAAACAGAACTCTTTACCTAGGCTGCAAACACTACCCAGTTTACAAAGCTCTAGTTTGCCTGTATTCCTTTATTCCAAATCCTGGAGTTTCCATCCCTCTGACTACAATTAGTCCAGATTCCTGCCATTCACATCTGGTTACCTCCCTTCTTGTTTCTTTATACTTCGTGTTCCACTTACAAAGCAGCCTAGTGATTTCAGTCCAGATTATATTCCCCCTCTGCTTTCCAGTGTACTTGGCCTAAATTCTATGTGTATTACTACAGTGAGCAAAGTTCTTTACAATTTATTCCAGGCCAATCTTCATGATCCCCTTCCCTCTTTCCCCCTATTTGAGTCACATAATCCATTTTCATTTCTTCAACTATCCAAATTGAGGTCAATGTGCTCTTGGTATAGATTGCCTTTGTTATTCTTGGGGGTACCCTATTCAACACAGATCGTCAACTCACTTTCCTGTGACCCTGTCATCAGTACTTTGTATATTGGCTGCCTGTATGTACTCCCCTGGTACTTACCACAGTATCTAGGACATGAAAAGAATCACATGTTATTGAAAACATAAACTAAAGGACTTTCAATCTGCCACATGCATTTTAATAACTAGCTTATCCCTTGAGCTGTAAAAAGCCTTTACAATCAACTACCTAAGGGTGTGGGTGGGGGAAGGACAGAGACGTTGATACATTAAAACTCACTTTGTAACAGAAATATACAAGTTATTTTTTCCTTTCTGAATACTGAGTGTATGTGTACTGATATCCAGTAGCTGAAAGTGAAAATGATGTGTCCTTCAATGTGTGAGAAATATACAGCATACTCACTGACTTATCCAGTGTACGAAGAACAGAAATGTTTCCTACAGGATAGTACTGTTGTTCCCTTACCATCCTTGAAGCAGAAGACCAAATATTTCTGCTATTAGGACCATATTTTCCGAAAAATACAAATGACTCTAAGGGTGATAGACACAATGGCAATTAAATTAGAAGGTATACTAGCTAAGCAAGCAGGCAGAGAACTGACACATCACAATGCTGTTTTCCACCTCACTGGCATTTTTCAAGATTCGGAGCCATGGCTTTCTCCTCATCTTACTTCCCATCCAACTAAGCTCCCCAGATTCCCCAGATGGTCACCACCAATATATGAGGCATTCACATGGAAAATCAAATGTGAATTTGTGCTGATGTCAATCTTTGGCTTTTGCCTTATGGATCCTTGCAGTAGTCTCTAAAAGAAATGTGTGTGTGTGTGTGTGTGTGTGTGTGTGTGTGTGTGATTGTATACATGCATCTGTCCAAGTGATTTTTAATGATGTTTCACCTTTAACACTCAAGAAAGGAACATGAGATATATTTTAAGAAGTATTTGAGTACCTGAAACACAAAATATACCTTACCTCTGATTAATTCAGATGTTTTATGGTTCCGAAGCAATTAATTTTAACTATATAGCTTGTACTTGATAACCCTCAAAAACCAGGTCCCATAGCACACCTGACATAAATTTTATCTATTGAAAATTTTAGAGAAATGACTTCTTTCCCCGGTTAGTGTGTAGAGCTTTAGTGTTTATATTCTATATATTGGTCCTTGATAAGATGTTAGATCTATAGACTCCAGTTAATCTAATATGTGGTATGATTTACAAACCACAAAATCCATCTGTAACTGAATCAAGTTATTCATGGAGTTCCCTTTAAGCTATTCAGTGCATTAAACCTTTTTGATTAGGTTTTAAAAAATTATTTTATTTTGTTACAGGAGATATCCTCCACCAATATAATCTTCAATGTTTCTATATGAGCCCACCTTATACATTTCAGTATTAGTTTTAAATGTCTAATGTAGCCAGAAATTGTGAGTGTAGCAGTATCAGAGATTTTACAATAGATGATAATACAAGAATAAGTATGCTAATAATCAGGGAATACAACACACACGAACATCACGTAAATATCACCAGCAGGATTGCTTACCATCATAAGAATCCTGTAGGTACAAGATGAATTTGACATACTCATACGTGTCTTTCTCCTGGTCCTTAACCCTATGACGTTATCTGCCCTGGCCTCTCTGACCTGCAGTTCCTTTTCTTACATAACAGCAAAACTCAATTAAGCTTCCCACTAAAGAAAGCAAGATACGAATAAAGTTATGTAGTCTAATGGATTATTTCAAACGATAATAGTCTTCCTTAGTCAAGACAACATTTTAAGGAACACAATTTTCTTTCCATGAATGCTGGTACTCACAGAGATACCATTGTTATATCTGTATAATAAGGCACTAGCCAGAATATAAAATACAGTTATTTATAATAGACGACTAAAATTAGAGAAATGCTGCTGTAATTAGTGTTTAGGGTAAAGAATAAGACAGGGTGGGGATAATTTTTCAATAAAATAATTTTACTGTTTCTTTGAGAATTTCCTATATGCATGTGATATATTTTATCATGTTCATATCACACTCCCTTAAACTTCTCTCAGATTCAGTGCCACATATCTACTCAGTCTTTCCCAACTTTGTGTTCCAAAATAAAAATTACAATTCCAATGTGTGATACCAATATCCTTCCACTAGGGAAACAGTTCTCAGCCCTTTGACGATAGAACAACTCACTTTTCCTAGGAGTCACCTAAGAACATGTACATATCAGATATTTACATTACCATTCATAACAGTAGCAAAATTACAGTTATGAAGTAGCAATGAAAATACTTTTTTGTTATTACCACAGTATGAGGAACTGTATTATAAGGTCTCAGCATTAGGAAGGTTGAGAACCACTGCTAGAGCATGGTCAGTCTGCCAGGGACAATGTCCTTAAAGAACACTCCTCATTCTCACCCAGCATCCATCAGCTCTCTCGAGCTCCTCTACTGAGGGTGAGGAATCCTCATCTGAGAGTGAGGGCCCATGAGGTCCTCCCTATTTCTCCAGAGGAAATAAAATTTTAATGTTAGAAATGTAGCATTTGCAAATATAGGCCATAAACTTAAATGAATATATTATCAGCAGCTACATTAATATTTTTTCAAAATTTACTAAGCAATAAGAGAGCAAGAAATTGTTAAACTGAGTATTTATTACTTGGTCCTCAAAGCTCAAAAATTAAATTAAAAAGAAAACAAAGCCATGTATACATACCTATATCTGCCAATGGAAGATTAAGAATGATCTTTTCAGATACTTCATCCTTTGGTTGATCAGGAACAACATTTAATAGACTGTTCCCCATAAGATCTTCCTGGGAAGAGGAGGAAAGAACAGACTTTGCTTTCTATACTAATACCATTAGGCTACCCTGTGTCCTTACCATATGAGTTTAGTGCTGCCCATGCCATTTATGGCTATAGGTGCCGTGCTTCAGGCAGTTTGCATTACCTCCTAGCAATTACTCCATGTTACAATCCATTCTGGACACAATTTTCCTGTTCATTCTCTCCCTCAAACAGTCAGATCCTTCCCTACCCTCCCAGAGACCACAGCAGTTGTAATCTTCACCCTGTCTTGTTTTACTCTAGGAGTCTGGAAAAAAATCTCAGCTCCTCACCCATAGTGTTGTCGCTAATGTTGATTCAAGAGAGTAAATGTGGTCGAGAAAACCCCACACAGCCATGCTTTCCAGTGACTATTAAATTGTGCCTGAAAGCCTTTCCCTGACTCTGCCCTTTTTCACTCTTCAATGTGAATCCTTCCTCTTTTGTACCTTCCTCACACATTCAAGACCAAAGCCCTATTTACATTTTAATCTGGCCTTTTTATTTTGATGTTAAAAATTCAACCCTTCCCCCCTGTACCATAAAGAAACACTTATTTTTTTCAATAAAAACATTTTCATTGATCCATTTATAAAATAGAATGCCCTCAGTCCAAGAAAAACATGGGGCTACATAAGGAGTTTTGGGGCAGGCTGAGATATATAATACTACCTTATCTTTCTGAGAAAGAAAGGAAGGAAGGAAGGAAGGAAGAAAGGAAGGAAGGAAGGAAGAAAGAAAGAAAGAAAGAAAGAAAGAAAGAAAGAAAGAAAGAAAGAAAGAAAGAAAGAAAGAAAGGGAGAAAGAAGGAAAGGAAGAAGGAAAGAAAGAAGGAAAGAAAGAAGAAAGAAGAAAGCCATTGTGGAACCCAATAATTTTGCATGTTAATTTTTAAAGGAGTTTTTAAATTTATGAATAGTTAGAAATTAAAAATTCAACACATTTGATGTGAAATATAAAATACCAGGAGGTATTACCTATTCTTCCATTGGTAGAAGAAAGGGGGAATCAATATATAAAGAATTCAGAGGGCTAGAGATTAGGTCAGTTGGTAAATGCTCAGCTGACAATGACAAGGCATTGCTTTAAATCAAGCACGCAAGCACAGGCACTCAGTCATTCCAAAAGAAGAAAGGAATTTACCCTGCTCAGTGCCATCTTCTGAGACTCTTAACAAGAAGCATGTTTTACTTTTCTGCCAGAGACTTCATCTTAGACACACATCAGAGAAGTGGATAGGGCACAGGGAAGAGTAAGAGCCTTTACAGGAATCCCAGATGGTTTTTATTGACTTAACACTGAAACTAGCGGAGAACATGATGAAACAGAGGCATAGCTGGACACCAATGAGTTATATGAGGCTAAAAAGAAATAACTCATGAACAATAATCCAGAATGACCCATTTTCCCAAAAGCTGCAAGAACTTACTGAACAGTGGCCAAGAAGAGGTGACAAATTCTGAGATACAAAAACAACTTTTCCATCTATGCTCAGTACAATCGAAATATTTTCAAATGACTAATAAAGACAGAATAATAACATAATTAAATAGTGGAACAATAATAAAATGATAGCTTTATTTCTAAGCATAAAAATTAGTATAATAGAACACAGTAAATATATTCCATTTCTTATGTATCAATAAAGTAGGCACATACTTAATTAAAATTCTATTATTCTGCCTCCTACACAGAATCTACTAACCTTAAGCATGAGATATTTATCAAAAGATGTGTCAGTTAGACAAGTTTCAGTGTACCCAAAATTAACACTAAATTTTCTATCACATGCTAGGAAGGTTCATTTTTGAGTGTAGATTGTCATTATACATATTTTTCTGATGTATAATGGACTGATATGCAAACAAATTCTTCCTTGTAGAGAACATTTACAAAGATTTTAAAATATATAAAAATGTTTTCAGATGTGATTCTATAAATTTCATTAAGGCTTCTTATAAGTGCACGGATGAGAGGTTCCATATAAGTGTATGAGTACATTTGCAATGGCTACACATAGAACAATATGTCTCTCCTTCTCTTAGTAACTGACAATTGCCCAGAGACCCTTTGGAAGAGTTGCGGACTTATGAGCCACTCTCCCTTAACTACTGTTAATTTGTCTATTAATTCCCAGGGATGGGTTGAGCCTCTTGAAATCCCCCTTATCCAATCTGTAATAGTAGAAATGGAAAGTATCTTGAAGGAGAAAAGGGGATATGAGAGAAGAGGAATGACAAGAGAAAGTAATGGAGTGTAATATGATCAAAATATATTATATAAATGAATGAAAATGCCATTGTGAAATTGA
The DNA here is from genome assembly GCA_036184385.1 of Tokudaia muenninki. Lineage (NCBI taxonomy): Eukaryota > Metazoa > Chordata > Mammalia > Rodentia > Muridae > Tokudaia > Tokudaia muenninki. The sequence continues at coordinate 48,439 of BTHS01001336.1, read as the reverse complement.
TTATTACATGCGATTAATGTGTGCTCATAAAATATTGCGTTGGCTTATAGTAGGACCAAGCTTATTCTAATGTAAGAGAAGCACATTATGTGCCTACTTTATTGATATGTAAGAAATGGAATACATTTACTGTGTTCTATTAAATAACTATTATATTATAATATCTATTATATTAGATGACTATGAATGTTATGTCCTAATCCATGTCCAAAGTCCACGTATGTTAGAGTCGTGGGAATCTTGTCAGTTACAGATGACTCAGAGATTGGAAATAGAGTAGATGTTTTATTACATAGAACAAGAAGTCATAAACCATGGTATGAAATCAGGTTTCCCAAAAGGTGACAGATGCACAAAGACTGCTCTGTCACCAACTCCTCCTGCATCTCAGAAGGAGTCAGAGGGTGGCGATAAACTTACTTGGTCGAGGCCAGGCTGTCCTGTGATCGAATCTCAGACCTTTGGACGACTGCAATGGCCAGCCACATTGGCTCGGTGCTATCTCTGTGACTCTTTTATATATATATATATATATATTGCTGTTTTTCTATTTTTGACACAGGGTTTCTCTGTGTAATCCTGGCTGAGCTGTAACTCACTCAGTAGACAAATCTGATCTCGATCTCAGAAATCTTCCTTCTTCTGCCTCACAAATGCTGATATTAAGGGCATGGTTCACCACTGCCATGCACTGAATCTCTGAAGGCACCAAGCTTCTGGACTGAGTCTGTGAAGGAACTAAGCTACTGAGCTAACTTTCTTAAGGTACCAAGATTCTGGCCTGACTCTCTTAAGGTACCAAACTGCTGAGCTGAATATCTTAAGGCACCAAGCTGCTGAGCTGCATCTCTAAAGATACCAAGATCGTGACTTTAATTTTTTTAATTTTTTTTTTAATTTTTATTTTTTTGGTTTTTGAGACTGATTTTCTCTGTGTAGCTCTGGCTGTCCTGAAACTCACTCTGTAGACCAGTATGGCCTCCAACTCACAAAACTGCCTGCCTCTGCCTCCCAAGTGCTGGGATTAAAGGCAAGCTTCACAACTACCTGACATTCACTCTATTAATTCACCAATTGCTGAGCTGCATCTCTTAATGTACCAAACTACTGAGCTGATTCTCTCAAGGTACCAACCTGCTGTGCTGACTTTCCTAAGGTACAAAGCTGCTGACCTGACACTCTTAAACTTACAAGATGCTGAGCTTACTCTCTTAAGGCACCATGCTCCTGGCCTGACTCTCACAAGTTACCAAGATGATGAACTGACTCTCTCTTTCATTTTTTTAATTTTTTTTACTTTTTTGATGAGAAACAGAGTTTCTCTGTGTAGCTCAGCTTGTCCTGTGGTAGACCTGCTTTCCTGCCACTCTGTAGACAAGGCTGATCTCAAACGGAGAAAACTGCCTGCCTTTGCCTCCCAAGTGCCGGTATTAAGGGCATGTGCCACCACAGCCTGACACTGACATTCTAAAGGTACCATCCTGCTGGCCTGACTCTATTAAGGTACCAACCTACAGCGTTGTAACTCTTAAGGTATGCAACTATGCTGACTCTCTTAAGGAATCAAGATGATAGCCTATATTTTGTTAGGCAACAAACTCCTGCACTGACTATCTGATGGCAACAAGCTACTGGCCAGACTCTCGTAACTTACCAAGCTGCTGGGCTGAATCAATTAATGTACCAAACTTCTGAGTTGCCTCTCCTAAAGTACCAGGAAGAGAAGCTGACTATCTCTCTCATTTCTTTTTAATTTTTAATTTTTTTTTTTGAGATAGGGTTTCTCTTTCTAGCCGTGGCAGTCATGGAACTCACTCTGTACCCTAGGCTGACCTCAAACTTAGAAATCTGTCTGCCTCTTTCTACAAAGTGCTGAGAATAAGGGCATGTGCCTCCACTGCCTGATTGTGACTCCCTTAAGGTAGCAAGATGCTGGCCTGCCTTTTTTAAGGTACCCAGCTGCTCTCCTGAGCTACTTAGCTGACTCTCTAAAAGTAACAAGCTCCTTGCCTGACACTCTAAAAGTACCAACATGCTGAGCTGTTTCTCTCTTTTTTTAAATTATTTTCAAAGTTATTTTAAATACATTCCAAATCATTCCCATTTACCGTTTCCTCCCTCCCTGAAAGTCCCATAAGCCCCCTTCCCTCCCTCTTTTCCCCATTCAACCTGCTCTCGCTTCTCTGTCCTGGCATTCCACTACATCCAGTCTTTCCAGGAGCAGGGGTCTCTCTTTCCATCTGGGTATAATCCCAGGAGTATGATAGCCGGATCCTCCGGGAGTGTCATGCCCAGTTTTCTCAGGAACCGCCAGACTGCTTTCCAGAGTGGTTGTACCAGCTTGCAATCCCACCAGCACTGGAGGAGTGTTCCTTTTTCTCCACATCCTCGCCAACAACTGCTGTCTCCTATGTTTTTGATTTTAGCCATTCTGACTGGTGTGAGATGGAATCTCAGGTTTGTTTTGTTTTGCATTTCCCTAATGAATAAAGATGTTGAACATCTCTTTACGTGCTTCTCAGCCACTAGGTATTCTTCAGGTGAGAACTCTTTGTTTAGCTCTGTATCCCATTTTTAATAGGGTTACTTGGCTCTCTGGAGTCTAACTTCTTGAGTTCTTTGTACATATTGGATATTAGCCCTCTGTCGGATGTAGGGTTGTTAAAGATCTTTTTCCAATTTTTTGGCTGCCATTTTGTTCTTTGCAAGTGTCCTTTGCCTTACAGAAACTTTGTAATTTTATCAGGTCCCATTGGTCAATTCTTGATCTTAGACCATAGACTATTGGAGTTCTATTCAGAAAATTCTCCTCTGTGCCCATATGTTCAAGGTTCTTCCCTAGATTCCTTTCTATTAGTTTAAGTGTGTCTGGTTTTTTGTGGAGGTACTTGGTCCACTTGGACTTGAGCTTAGTGCAAGGAGATAAGAATGGGTCAATTTGCATTCTTCTGCATGTTGACCTCCAATTGAACAAGCACCATTTGTTGAAAAAAGTATTTTTGTTTGAACTGGATGGTTTTAGTTCCTTTTTCAAAGATCAAGTGACCATAGGAGTGTGGAATCATTTCTGGGTCTTCAATTCTGTTCCATTGATCTACATACCTGTCACTGTACCAATACTCTGCAGTTTTTAACATAACTTGAGCTGCCTCTCTTAATGTACCAAGATGATGAGCTGACTCTCTCTTTATTTTTTACTTTTATATTTTTTGGTCTTTTGAAACAGGGTTTCTCTTTGTTAGCCTGTCTGTCCTGGAACTCACTCTGTAGACCCGGCTGTTCTCTAACACAGAAATATCCCTAACTCTATCTCCCAATTGCTTGGATTAAAGGCCACCACAGCCTGACACTGACTATGAAAATACCACTTACTGACCTTACTGTCTTAAGATAAGAAGGTAATGAGCTGATTCTTTTAATTTACCAAGAAGCTGGCTTGACTCTCTTAAAGTACCAAGCTGATGACCCAACTCTCTGAACGCAGAAAGCTGCTGTCCTGAATCTTTAAAGGTACTGAGCTGCTGTCCTGAGTCTCTTAAGGTACTAAGATTCTGAGCTGACTCTCTGAATGCACCAAGCCACTAGGCTGACTCTCTGAAGGTACCAAGCTGCTGAGTTGCTTCTCTACAGATACCAAGATGATAAATTGACTTTCTCTTTCTTGATTTTTCAATTTTTTATATTTTTTGGGTTTTTGGGACAGGGTTTCTCTGGATAGCCCTGGCTGTCCTGGAACTCACTCTGTAGACCAGGCTGATCTTGAAGTCACAAATCTGCCTGCAACTGCCTCCCAAGTACTTGGATTAAAAGCATACTTCACGACTACCTGACAATCACTCTCTTAATTTACCAATTGCTGAGCTGCATCTCTTAATGTATCAAACTACTCAGCTGACTCTCTCAAGGTACCAACCTGCTGTCCTCAGTCTCCTAATGTATCAAGCTGCTGGCCTGACACTCTTAAAGTTGCAAGATGCTGAGCTGACTCTATTAAGGTACCATGCTGCCTGCCTGACTCTCTTAAGGTACCAAGATGATGAGCTGAGTCTTTCGTTTTTTATTCTTTTTCTATTAGACACAGAGATTCCCTGTGTAACCCTGCCTGTCCTGGGCTAGACATACTTTCCTGCCACTCTGTGTACAAGGCTGACCTCAAACTCAGAAAATTGCTTGTCTTTGCCTCAAAAGTGCTTTTCTTAAAGGCATGCACCTCCACTGCCTGCCACGAACATTCTGAAGGTACCAACCTACTGGCCCGAGTCTCTTAAGGCACCAAGCTACAGAGCTGACACTCTTACGGTACCAAATTAAGCTCAATCTCTTATGGTATCAAGATGATGGTCTGTCTTTCTTAAGGTACCAAACTCCTGCACTGACTCTCTGAAGTCAACAAGCTGTTGGCCTGACTCTCCTAATCTTCCAAGCTCCTGGGCTGACTCTTCAGATCCAAACTTCTGAGTTGCCTCTCTAAAAGTATCACAATGTTGAGTTGATCCTTTCTTTCTTTTATTTTTAATTTTTTATTTTTTGGTTTTTTGAGACCGGTTTTCTCTGTGTAACCCTGGCTCTACTGGAATACACTCTGCAGACCAGGCTTGACTTGAAGTCAGAAATCTGCGTGCTTCTGTCTCCCAAGTGCTGGAATTTTTTTATTTTTTACATTTGGATATATTCTTTATTTACATTTCATGTGATTTCCCCTTTCCTGTATGCCCCCCATCACTGAAAGTCCCATAAGTCCTCTTCCCTGCCCCTGTTCCCCAATCAACCCATTCCTGCTTCCCTGTTCTGGTCTTTGCCTACACTCAGCCCAGCAGCTTGGTGCCTTCTGAGTGTCAGCTCAGTACCTTGGTATATTAAGAGAATCAAGCCAGCAACTTGGTACCTTAAGAGAGTCAGCTCAGTACCTTGCTGGATTAAGATAGTCAGGCCAGCAGATTGATGCCTTCAGAGAGTCAGTGCCAGGTAGTCGTGGCACAAGCCTTTAATTCTAGGACTTGGGAGGCAGAGGAAAGGAGACTTCTGATATCGAGGGCAGTGTGGTCTGCAGAGTGACTTCCAGTATAGTCAGAGCTACACAGAGAAACTCTGTCTCAAAAAACCCCCCCCCAAAAAAATTAAAAATGCAAAAAGAAAGAGACTCATCTCAGAAGCTTAGACCCAGAAGAGTATCAGCTCAGTTGCTTGGTACCTTAAGAGAGTCAGGTAAGCAGCTTGGAACCCTAAGAGAATCAGCTCATCATCTTGGTGTCTTCAGTGAGTCTGTCCAAAGGTTTGACACCTTAAGAGTGTTAGGCCAGCAGCTTGGTGCCTTCAAAGGATCAATTCAGCAGTTTGGTACCTTAAGAGAGTCATCCCAGCAGCTCGGTACCTTAAGAGTATCAGCTCAGTACCTTGGTACCTTAAGAGTGTCAGCCCAGTTGCTTGTTAGCTTAAGAGAGTCAGGCCAGTACCTTGATAAATGATATGCACTCAGTGATAAGCAGATATTAGCCCAGAATCTTGAAATATCCATGAAACTATTCACATTTCAAATGATGCCCAAGAAGAAGGAAGATGAGGCCCCTGGTCCTGGAAAGGCTCAGTGTAGGAGTGTAGGCGAAGACCAGGACAGGGAAGCAGGAATGGGTGGATTGGGGAACAGGGGGAGGGAAGAGGTCTTATGGGACTTTCAGTGATGGAGGGCTTCCAGGAAAGGGGAAATCATATGAAATGTAAATAAAGAATATATCCAAAAGAAAAAAATAAAAAATTCCTGCACTTGGGAGACAGAAGCAGGCAGATTTCTGACTTCAAGTCAAGCCTGGTCTGCAGAGTGTGTTCCAGGAGAGCCAGGGTTACACAGAGAAAACCGGTCTCAAAAATCCAAAAAATAAAAAATTAAAAAGAAAAGAAAGAAAGGATCAACTCAACATTGTGATACTTTTAGAGCGGCAACTCAGAAGTTTGGATCTGAAGAGTCAACCCTGCAGCTTGGAAGATTACAGATAGTCAGTGCAGGAGTTGGTACCTTAAAAAGTCAGACCATCATCGTGATACCATAAGAGGTTGAGCTTAATTTGGTACCTTAAGAGTGTCAGCTCTGTAGCTTGGTGACTTAAGAGACTCGGGCCAGCAGGTTGGTACCTTCAGAATGTTAGTGGCAGGCAGTGGAGGTACATGCCTTTAATAAAAGCACTTTTGAGGCAAGGACAAGCAATTTTCTGAGTTTGAGGTCAGCCTTGTACACATAGTGGCAGGATGGTATGTCTAGCCCAGGACAGGCAGGGTTACACAGAGAAAATCTGTGTCTCATAGAAAAAGAATAAAAAATAAAAGACTCAGCTCATCATCTTGGTACCTTAAGAGAGTCAGGCCAGCAGTATGGTACCTTAAGAGAGTCAGCTTAGCATCTTGCAACTTTAAGAGTGTCAGGCCAGCAGCTTGACACATTAGGAGACTGAGGACAGCAGGTTGGTACCTTGAGAGAGTCAGCTGAGTAGTTTGATACATTAAGAGATGCAGCTCAGCAATTGGTTTATTAAGAGAATGAATGTCAGGTAGTTGTGAAGTATGCCTTTAATCCAAGTACTTGGGAGGCAGAGGCAGGCAGATTTGTGAGTTGGAGGCCATACTGGTCTACAGAGTGAATCCCAGTACAGCCAGGGCTATCCAGAGAAACCCTGTCCCAAAAAACCAAAAAATAAAAAAAATTGAAAAAGCAAGAAAGAGAAAGTGAACTTATCATCTTGGTTTCTTTAGAGAAGCAACTGAGCAGCTTGGTACCTTCAGAGAGTCAGCCCAGTGGCTTGGTGCACTCAGAGAGTCAGCTCAGAATCTTAGTACCATAAGAGACTCAGGACAGCAGATCAGTACCTTAAAAGAGTCAGGACAGCAGTTTTGTGCGTTCAGAGAATCGGGCCATCAGCTTGGTACTTTAAGAGAGTCAAGCCAGCTTCTTGGTAAATTAAAAGAATCAGCTCAGAACCTTCTTATCTTAAGCCAGTAAGGCCAACAAGTGGTATTTTCATAGTCACTGTCAGGCAGTGGTGGCCTTTAATCCAAGCACTTGGGAGATAGATGCAGGGATATTTCTCTGTTCGAAAACAGCCGGGTCTACAGAGTGAGTTCCAGGACAGACAGGCTAACAAAGAGAAACCCTGTTTCAAAAGACCAAAAAATATAAAAGTAAAAAATAAAGAGAGAGTCAGTTCATCATCTTGGTACATTAAGAGAGTCAGCTCAAATTGTGTTAAAAACTGCAGGGTATTGGTACAGTGACAGGCATGTAGATCAATGGAAAAGAATTGAAGACCCAGAAATGAATCCACACTCCTATGGTCACTTGATCTTTGACAAAGAGCTAAAACCATCCAGCTTAAACAAAAATAGTTTTTTCAACAAATGGTGCTGGTTCAACTGGAGGTCAACATGCAGAAGAATGCAAATTGACCCATTCTTATCTCCTTGCACTAAGCTCAAGTCCAAGTGGATCAAGGACCTCCACATAAAACCAGACACACTTAAACTAATAGAAAGGAAACTAGGGAAGAACCTTGATCATATGGGCACAGGGGAGAATTTCCTGTATAGAACTCCAATAACCTATGCTCTAAGATCAAGAATTGACCAATGGGACCTGATAAAATTACAAAGTTTCTGTAAGGCAAAGGACACTGGCAAAGGACAAAATGGCAGCCAACAAATTGGAAAAAGATCTTTACCAACCCTACATCTGACAGAGGGCTAATATCCAATATATACAATGAACTCAAGAAGTTAAAACCCAGAGAGCCAAGTAACCCTATTAAAAATGGGGTACAGAGCTAAACAAAGAGTTCTCACCTGAAAAATATCTAATGGCTGAGAAGCATGTAAAGAGATGTTCATCATCCTTAGTCATTAGGGAAATGCAAATCAAAACAACCCTGAGATTCCATCTCACACCAGTCAGAATGGTTAAAATCAAAAACATAGTAGACAACAGTTGTTGTCAAGGATGTGGATAAAGAGAAACACTCCTCCAGTGCTGGTGCGATTGCAATCTGGTACAACAACTCTTGAAAGCAGCCTGGCGTTTCCTCAGAAAACTGGGCATGACACTCCCGGAGGATCCGGCTATACCATTCCTGGGCATATACCCAGAGGCTTTCCCTGAATGCAATAAGGACACATGCTCCACTATGTTCATAGCAGCCTTATTTATAACAGCCCGAAGCTGCAAAGAACCCAGATGTTCCTCAACGGAGTAATGGATTCAGAAGATGCTGTATATTTACACAATGGAATACTACACGGTAATTAAAAACAATGAATTCACGAAATTCCTAGGCAAAAGGTCAGAACTTGAAATATCATCCTTAGTGAGGTAACCCAATCACAAAAGAACACACATGGTATGCAACTACTGATAAGGGAATATTAACACAGAATCTCGGAATACCCTAGACACATTTCGCATATCAATAGATTTCCAAGAAGATGGAAAGAGAGACACCTGTCCTGGAAAGAATGGATGTAGTAGAATGCCAGGACAGAGAAATGAGAAGAGGTTTAATGGGGAAAAGAGGGAGGGAAGGGGGCTTATGGGACTTTCAGGGAGGGAGGAAACAGGAAAGGGGAATGATTTGGAATGTAAATAAAAAACTTTGAATATAAATAAAAAAAGAGAGAAAAAGCTCAGCATGTTGGTACTTTTAGAGTGTCAGGCAAGGAGCTTGTTACTTTTAGAGAGTCAGCTAAGCAGCTCAGGAGAGCAGCTGGGTACCTTAAAAAAGACAGGCCAGCATCTTGGTACCTTAAGTGAGTCACCACCAGGCATTGGTGGCACATGTCTTTATTCTCAGTACTTTGTAGAAAGAGGCAGACAGATTTCTAAGTTTGAGGCCAGCCTAGTGTACAGAGTGAGTTCCATGATTGCCTCGGCTACACAGAGAAACCCTACCTCAAAAACAAAAAATAAAAAATTAAAAAGAAATGAAAGAGATAGTCAGCTTATCTTCTTGGTACTTTTAGAGAGGCAACTCAGCAGTTTGGTACATTAAGAGATTCAGCCGAGCAGCTTGGTAAGTTAGGAGAGTCTGGCCAGTAGCTTGTTGCCTACAGATAGTCAGTGAAGGAGTGTGTTACCTAATGAAATACAGGCGATCATCTTGATTCCTTAAGAGAGTCAGCTTAGTTTGGTACCTTAATAGTGACAATGCTGTAGGTTGTTACCTTAATAGAGTCAGGCCAGCTGGTTGGTACCTTCAGAATGTCAGTGTCAGGCTGTGGTGGCACATGCCCTCAATACCGGCACTTGGGAGGCAGAGGCAGGCAGTTTTCTGAGTTTGAGATCAGCCTTGTCTACAGAGTGGCAGGAAAGCAGGTCTACCACAGGACAAGCAGAGCTACACAGAGAAACTCTGTTTCTAATCAAAAAAGTAAAAAAAATTCAAAAAATGAAAGAGAGAGTCAGCTCATCATCTTGGTAACTTTTGAGAGTCAGGCCAGGAGCATGGTACCTTAAGAGAGTAAGCTCAGCATCTTGTAAGTTTAAGACTGTCAGGCCAGCAGCTTTGTACCTTAGGAAAGTCAACACATCAGGTTGGTACCTTGAGAGAATCAGCTCAGTAGTTTGGTACCTTAAGAGATGCAGCTCATCAATTGGTGAATTAATAGAGTGAATGTCAGGTAGCTGTGAAACTTGCCTTTAATCCCAGCACTTGGGAGGCAGAGGCAGGCAGATTTGTGAGTTGGAGGCCATACTGGTCTACAGAGTGAGTTTCAGGACAGCCAGAGCTACACAGAGAAAATCAGTCTCAAATCACAAAAAAATAAAAATTAAAAAATTTAAAGTCACCATCTTGGTATCTTTAGAGAGGCAGCTCAGCAGCTTGGTGCCTTATGATATTCAGCTCAGCAGTTTGGTACCTTAAGAGAGTCAGGTCAGAATCTTGGTACCTTAAGAAAGTTAGCTCAGTAGCTTAGTTCCTTCACAGACTCAGTCCAGAAGCTTGGTGCCTTCAGAGAGTCAGTGCATGGCAGTGGTGAACCATGCCCTTAATATCAGCATTTGTGAGGCAGAAGAAGGAAGATTTCTGAGATCGAGATCAGATTAGTCTACTGAGTGATTTCCAGCTCAGCTAGGGTTACACAGAGAAACCCTGTGTCAAATATACAAAAACAACCAAAAAATATAGAAAAAAAGAGTCACAGAGATGGCACCGAGCCAATGCTTCTGGCCATTGCAGTCGACCAAAGGTCTGAGATTCGATCACAGGACAGCCTGGCCTCAACCAAGTAACGTTATCCCCACCCTCTGACTCCTTCTGAGATTAGGGATGAGTTGGTGACTAGAGCAGTCTTTGTGCATCTGCTCCCCTCTCTGAGTGTGTAACCCTGAGCTGGGAGTCTTGGGCTTTGAAGCACCCCGGGACCCGTCTGGGCAGAGGAGGGAGCACCACGTGGGCTGGCTTTGTTCTTGAGTTTAGGGACACTGAGTTTTGTGCTCTGGGTAGCATCTGGAGAGCCTTGGTGGAAGATCCTCCTGGGGGACTCGAAAGCACTTTTCTGGGACAGAACGCTGCGAAAACAGAGAGGTTTTAGTGAGGTGCAGGTGTGAGGTGGTTTGAACTATATCATGGAGAACGCATGTCCTGCCCTGTGGATGGCTGCTTCGGCTCCCCAAACTTAACCAGTAAGAACTTTTACTATTACAGATGTTTCAAACAGACAGGCCGACCAACACACAAAAGCAGCAAAACCCCTGCATTTGTGAGTGTGCATTGGCAAGTTCTCACAAAACCTCAGGGCCATTCTTTCTATTCTTCATTTTCTTGTTCTGTTTTGATTTTCGGGGCATGTTCTCTGTGCGTAGCTCTGGCTGTCTGGGAACACACTCTGTAGAGCAAGCTGGCCTCAGACTCACAGAGGAGATTCCACTGCACTCTACCTCCCAAGTGTTGGAACTAAAGGCATCGACGCCACTGCTTGCGGCCCATGTGCATTTTCATTGCTCTAGACTCTAGATTCCTGAACCAGCAGAGATGTGAAATAATGGTTATGATTATTATTACAGCACGGATTATAGATACCAAAGTCTCACAACAGCAAGATATTTACTCTGCCACAGAATCATATATTCCCTGGAATAGTAAAGGAATAATTAAACTTAGGTCTTTTTAAAAGAAATAATTTGATATACCAAGATCTATAGTAATACAAAATGTGCCTAAATCGAGCAAGTCCTATTTTAAATTAGGTCAGACGCTATTTATTTTGAGAAACGTCTTCATTTGGGTGTTTCTGTATCCTTGTACTTCTTGTTATTCATATTGAATTTCTGAAGTAGTAGATATCATAGTTCCTATTCCCCACAATGAATATTATGTTCAAATACAATACATTTTTTTGCTGACTTTTAAATCATATGTAGGAAAAGTTAAGCTCACTCTAGAGCCTAGAATGTAAAAGGAATGACCTAATACCCCAAACAAAAGAAAGCGGGTTCCCTCTCCATTTACCATTTTTCATAACGACACAATATATGAATGTTTATTCAGTGAACCAGGCATGGAGCTATGAAATCAGCATAGCCATTCCTATATGTAGAAATTCCTAGCTGATTTAATTTCTGTGAGGCTTTAGAACCCTGCTTTATCTTTGGTTTTGTTATTGTTCTTGTTGTTGTTGTTGTTGTAGATTTTTCCCAAAATAAGTGTTTTACACCCAATGCCCTCCATCCTTCATTTGCAGGATGCTGAGATTTCATGTCTATGCTAACACATCACGCAGTGTAGAACTATTTTTATGCTTAATTTTATGTTTTAACCTTGTGTGTATGTGTATATTGGTGTATGTGTGTGCATTTGTGTGTGTATGTGTGTGTGTTTGTTTACACAAAGCATTTGTGTGTAGTGAATTATGAGAAGCACTGTGTACATGTCTTTTTGTTTGTTTTTTCAAGACCGGGTTTCTCTGTGTAGCCCTGGCTGTCCTGGAACTCACTCTATACACCATTCTGGCCTTGAAATCAGAAATCCTTTTGCCTCTGAATTCCAAGTGCTGGGATTAAATACATGCTCCTCCACTGACAAGCCACAGTGTGCAACTTACTCAGCAGACAGAATTTTAACCTTGTCTGAGATGAGGGGTCTCTCTGCTGTTGTACTGCATTCACAGGCAAATGCTCTAATATCTCTCTGCCTATACAAATGTAGGCATGACATATTTACTCCAGGCCCTGGTTCACTCCGTGCTTTCCAAGGAGTGGAACAAAAGTTGTCAGGCTCACAGGGGTGATAATGTCTATCTAGTTACACACCTCCAAGATCCTAGGTATATAATAAGAATTCTTGCCCTAATACAGATTTTCAACTATAAACGCAATTGTTAAACCAAATGCAATCTGTCTCCTATCTCTCATAGATGGATGTCGGTGTGTAATTTCATTCCTTAAGGTGAATGAAATAGTACAATATACAAAAGTCCTTACAAGATAATTTCACATGAATCTACATGGAGTATTTAATGTGTTCTATCTCTCTTTATATGTATATATATACGCAAATTTTTATGTATGGATATGGTTAAATCTCTCCCTTCTTTGCACCAATTGATGACACAAGACAATTTGCATACCAATAAAGAGTAAACTTACCACATGACAAATGGGCACTTGAGTTGCTCTGGATAAGCAGGAGAACTTAAGAAAATTGTTGGAGGAAGAAGTATGAAGGTGTTGATAGGGGAGGATCAGGAAGAGTTGCTGTGTGAACTTGAATCTTGATTGTACAGTGGGACAGGACCTCATAACAGAAAATATAGAGATGCTCAGGGGAGGAAATGAGCTCCAGGAATCCTGGGGGGACAGGTGAGAACTGCTCATTTTGCTGTATGTCAAGTTGCCGGTCGTCATGCGTCCACTTGAAGGTCTTCAGAGAGCTGTGAGCTTCACGTTTGGCTAACCCTGGCACAGGTAGATAGATGGGTATGTACTAGGGCACTGAAAAGAGGATCTAAATTTGAGAGAGACTTTGGGACTTTGAGGAAGGAAGGAGAACCAAGTGTCCCTCTTCCCCCACTCCCACACTTTCCTCATACCACTCATAGTGCTGGTTGGTTGTTAGTGAAGTGTTGGGGTGGGCTGAGGATTGGATGGAGGGGTAGGAAGGAGAGAGAGATGGTGAGGGATCTGTAATTAGCACATAGATCATGCCTGGTTCCCTTGTGGCCTAGCGATGGTGATGCTTCCTTAGTGGGGGCTTAGAATTGTGGTTCCTGAGGCCAAGGCCTGGTAATCAAGGGGGCAGGATGAGAGGTTGTATTGGAATATTCATCCCTACTTTCGATATGTCCTTGTCCTCAGCTCAGGGTGCTAGGATGCTTGCAGCCGAAATTGTGGAAGTTGGCGGCCTGCCCACCTGAGCCTCTGAAGAGGACGGATGACTGGATGACTTTGTGGGGCAGCATCCTCCAGAACTCCTATTGAGTGGTACCTGAGAGTCCAACCTGTGTGGCCAGGTAAGGAGACCAGGATTTTCTTTCGTTCTCCCTAATTTTCATCTCCCATGGGAATTGGGCCTCATGCCAGGGAAACTGAAGGCATCCCAGACACACAGGACAGCCCACCCAATGCACTGTGTCTACTGATGGGCCTCCTGCTGCCAGGTGGAAAGCACTTGGTGCTGGCCCGTGTATCCCAAGGAGGGGGTAGATTTCCCACATCTGCCCCTTGTTGCCTCTGTTCAACTTCCCCTGTACCCAGAGCTCTCTGACTCCACCAGCAGAGAGTTTCAGATTCATTACCACTCTGATGGCCCAGGGTCATACTTGGAGGGATTTCTTGGCTGACCTCCTTGACCTAGAATCTTGAGAGTATGTGCCCAGGGACCCTGGAGTCTGCACCCCCAAGAAGAGAACTGAGGCTAGGCTGTCAGCTTTAGGGGACACCCTTGTGGGCGGGGCCAGGCCATCCTCCTGGGGATCTCTGTGCCAGCTCCATTCCCAGTGGCCTGAATGTGCCCCGAGTGGGCAAAGTCAGCTCCTGGTGCTCAAGTCCAGGTGTTAGTATCTGAGGTCCCGCCCCCATGGTCAAAATTGGCACTGGGTAAAGGTAGGACTGCCTGAGGGTCCAGTGAAAGTACCAGTTCACCCGGCTTAGGGCTACCTGGCCTCACCGTTGGCCCTTCAGTGGCTGGCAGGTGCCCTGCAGTTGATGACAGCCTGTGATCAGTGACCCTTAATCTCTGCCTTGCACACTCCACATCCCTGGTCTCTTATGCACACTCACGAATACCACACACACACCCGAACACACACACACATACAAACACACACACACATACACACACATGCATATCCCCTCTTCCCCCAGCCAACAACATACGAAAACATTCCTTAAGCATCCCAAGTAGCCCGCTATGCAGCCCATCTTTGTTGTCTGGGAAACATTTGCGCTAAGCTGCCATGTTGGCTGCTGGTTGGTGCAGGTTGGCGTTTTTTTTTTTTTTGCCTCTGGAATGGCAGAGGGAGAGCACCCATGCAGACAGTCAGTTGGCATTGTTGGTGCTTATCTCTGGGTTTCCCTTCCTTTCTTTTGGAAAAGGCTCTCTCCTTGAGCCATTCTGCAGATCGGGATCAGGGTTCCAAGCCTGTCCAGGAAACACCCAAGGGCCCTGAAACCTTAAATGGTCTGGGAGGCTCCACCATCATCTAATGCAGGCAAACTCACTGTGTGCCCCAAGTTGGTGAGGAGCCTAGGCAGCGTCTAGGCAGTGTCCTGGCTCACTGTGAACCTGAGTAGAAACAGTCAGAGTATGTTGTATTCCTGAGTGTGTCCAAACAGGACAGGCTTCCACAATACCATCCGGGCCGGGCCCTTTGAAAGCTACCTTACCGGCATGCTCGATTCCCAGGCAGGTAGCTTACTTGGGCCTTCTCCGGAAAACCCGCCCTTCCCTAACATCCAGGCAGATGAGCCAGGATGAAGGCTGCAATGACATGGCCTTCCATGCCATGACCAGTGATTTCTGGAATAGAGATGGTTCTGGAATTATCTGATGCACAGCCTAGGATCTTAGAAGACAGGGAGACCAGAGTATCTCTCAGGCTCTGGCTCTGCCTCTGGCCCTGTGTCTCTCTGTCTCTTTATGAGTGTGTGTGTGTGTGTGTGTGTGTGTGTGTTTGTGCACGCGGGCCCATGTGCCCACCTATGTGTCCCTGCATCTATTCATTGTGTGTCCCCTGTTCAGGTCCCTACGTCACTGGGAGAATTGAAGAGGGTCCAGTTTGATCCCAGGTTATAGCAGTCCTTATGGTGTTGAACGCAATATTGTCTGAGAAGGACAAGTTTTCATGTGGGGGAATCCATTAAGGCTGTTCGTATCCAGAGGCCATAGCTCCAGTGGGGACAAATTATAGAAAGGTCCAATAGGGACGGCAGGGTATTTGTTCCCGGTGGCACTACTGTTTTGTTGGAAGAGACAATTGCTTATCAATCATATGGAGGGTGGCGGGACAGGTCGTTCCTTGGGATTGTAGGACTTGCTCCTCTGAGAAGCCAGAGCAGGCCTGTCTGGAAAGAGAAAGCTCTCCTGGTTGTATAAGGGAAGAAGCCTCCACGAAACTTGGCATGGAATGGGAATAGGAACACAAGGGCAGGCTTGTCTCATGGAGGCTGTTCGAGGGGTCTTCTTCCACCACCTGTGACTTAGGATGTCAGCAGTGCAGGGGTGATCCTCTGGAGAGTCTCAGTGTTCATGACAGAAGGGCTTGTTGTTGGAGAGTGAAAAGTGTTTCCCACATGGCCAAGGAATACAACATCTGGTATCCTGAGAGGCCCACCTGCCCTGAAAAGTGTCCCTGCAACTGTATATATTGGTGAGCCAGAGGCAGATCTTACTAGGAGTTGCTTAGGTATGGAGGTAGTTTGTTAGATATGTAGGTGGCCAGCAAGTTGTTATGACCCAGTGGTAGTGATCCCATGGAGAGTATGTTTGATAGCACCTTGTGGTTTTCAGGGGGGCCCCCAGAGGACCTTGGTGTGAAGTAACCTAGGAGGAGGTAGGTGGTCAGGGGAAGGGATGAGCTGCAGGCCTCCTGGGGGGACAAGTGAGAATTGCACATTATGCCTTGTGTCTAGGTGCCGGGCGTCATGGGTCCACTTGAATGTCTTCAGAGAACTGTGAGCTGCACGTGTGGCTAGCCCTGGCACAGGTAGGTACGTCAGTGTGTACGGGATCACAGAAAGAAGGATCCACATGTGAGAGTGACTTTGGAGGAAGTAAGGAGAGCCTAGTGTCCCTCCAACCTGTGTGGCCAGGTAAGGAGACCAGTATTTTCTTTCATTATCCCTAATTTTCATCTTCCATGGGACATGGGGCTCAGGCCAGGAAAACTGAAGGTGTTAGAATACTGATTTTTATTTGTTATGTTTGCGAGATAATATCAGGTATTTTTATGACAACCTGGGTTTTCTTAATATAACTTATTAATGTTGTGCTTGTGACAAAGTTTTCCTTTCCTTGTTCATGCTATCATGAAGAAGGACATCATCACTTGGAAATAATGGAAATCTTATGCTTCTTCCATTTTTCATAATAGGACAAGACAATCATTTCCATTTTGTCAGTTGAGGGTTGAATTGATGCCATCCAACCATGCTGCATGACCTTTGGATAGTGGGAATCTTACAGAAGTTGAGAAGCACAATCACACCAAGTAAGGTCAACCATGCATTGTCACTTTGGCTCATACACAGAACACTGGTGTTCCTGCCAGGAAGATCCACTCTAAGTCGAGCTCTCCCCCTTGTTAGTGGTGACATTTTACCTTAGAAGGTTCAAAGTTCACCAATGTTTTAAGAATTTGAGCGTTTATTCCATTGTTCATTTAAAGGACTTTTAGTTTGGATTAGCAAGACTAATTAATCATAACAGCCTTCAGAGAAAGCGATTTAGTAAACAAGCAAGTCCTCCTTCCCATAGAACTGGATCTCCTCAGCAAACCTGAACATGCTCACAGCCAACCTTTTGCTCTCTCCTCCTAGAATGCTGCCCTTGACATTCCGGCTTGCTTTGTATTAACTATGTAGCTTTTCGCTCCTGGGATTTCCATCTCTTGAGACTCGCCTACATGTGTAGATAGGAATATTATTAGCTCGTCCTTTGGCTTTCCAAGTTCTAGCAGCTCTTTCTGGAGAACCATGATCTTATGCTATATGGAGATGAATATTCTTTGCTTACTTTGTAGTGCGGAAAATCCGCTGAAGTAACTGGCTGTGCAGAATGTACTAGAAGCTTTTCTCATTCTTTTATTCTTAAAATCAGTATCTTTCTACAATATTCTTTCTACATGGATACTTTGTGTACATTTAAGAATATTTTGATTACATCCAACATGTCTGCTTATTTGCTACTTTTTAAAAAGGGGTCTTCATGTAAGTACAACATACAAGAGCATAAATTATAGGTGGAGGAAAGTTGACCCTAAGGATGCGTTTCCCACTCACACCCAGGCTGAAAAGAAATGAAATATTTTGTCTTCAATAAGTCAGTCCAGTACATACTTCATTGTTTGGTAATCTTTACCACAAAACTACTTTTCAGTCTAAAATTCTGTGAATATGACACTTTTGAGCAGGGGGGCCTCACAATTTAGATGGGATTTCGATAAGCAAAGAATGCTAAAGTGTACAACGGATTTTTGTATTTTTCACCTATGACGAGGAGATGAGGTCACAAAAATCGGAAAGTATGTATGTCGGACTTGATGTACTCGTGCTCTGTCAAGCTCTTTCTTATAGTTGTCAAGATCATTATGTTTTCTAACTCTGAAAAGTGATGTAATCTGGTAGCAATTTAGTAGTCCAAATAAAGGCATTTGCATAATAATTTTCCTCTAATCCTCTTCGTTTTGTTTTAATGATTTTTTCAGTGTGGATATATAGGGGGTTTGGGGGTACCATTGATGGGTATATCCATGGCCAACAGAAAGAACATTGTTTCCCCCAGGATCTGGAGTTATAGAAGGTTGGACTCTGTTTGATGAGGATTCTGGGCATTAAACTTTGAAAGGGCAGCAAGCACTCTAAATGGCTGAGCCATCTCTCTAGCTCATGTGGTATGTATACCCAATGGAGTACTACTCAGCTATTAAATACAATGAATTAATGAAATTCATAGGCAAATGGATGGAGCTAGAAACTATCATCCTGAGTGAGGTAACACAGTCACAAAAGAATACACATGGTATGCTATTGCTGATAAGTGGATATTATCCCAAAAGCTAGGAATACCCAAGATACAACTCACAGATAACATGAAGCTCAAGATGAAGGAAGACCAAAGTGTAGATATTTTGATCCTTATTGGAAAGTGGATCAAAACACCCATGGCTAACAGTCAACCAGTAGACTGCGAATAGGCTCCTCAATGGAGCAGCCAGAGAGAGGACCCAAGGAGCTGAAGAGATTTGCAGCCCCACAAAGGATCAATAATAGGTAGCAACCAGTAACCCCAGAGCTCTCAGGGACTAAACCACCAACCAAACATAACACATGGAGTGACCCTTGGCTCCAGATACATTATGTAGCAGAAGACGACAATTTCAGACATCAATGAGAGGAGAGGCCATTGGTCCTATGAAGGTTCAATTTCCCAGAATAGGGAATGCAATTCAGGAAATTGGGGGGGTCAGTAGGGGGAGGGGGATAGAATAGGGGTTTTTTTGTGAGGTAATGGGCAAAAGGGTTAACATTTGAAATGTAAAAATGCAAATATTTAACAAAAATAAAAAGAATATACTAATAAGAATGTATCCTATAGGTTCAAAAAATTTAAAAAAAAACAAGGTTTTGTATGTTTTCCTCAATTGTAAAACAACCAAAAATTGTTTTAATTACCAAATTTATACGTCTTTTATATAAACATGTACAAATCCAAAAACAAAACAAAGTTCTTTGCCCTTGCTCTGTGTGTCTTGAATGTTATTAGTAAGATCTCAGATGTGATCAGCAGAATACTTGTTTTGGAGATGGTTGGTATTGTCATGGAGTCAGGATAGAGAGGCAAACTAAGTTTGAAACACATTAATTTTAATGATTCTTTTGACTTTGAATCTTATTGCAAACATTTACACCATTGGCTTAATGGGAAACCTACAAGTTATTCTCTACTGCAGAAATGCAATAATGAATTAAATCTAGTTCAATGCTGTTTAATAAGTAAAACTATTACTATATGTAAATATGGATATATACAGTTTCTGTTTTCACTTCTTTTTGTATGTATCTATGTGTGCATTTTTATGCGCATGCACACGTGTACAAAAATGAATGTGGTCGAAAGATGATTCTTCCTCAATTACTATCCACCTTATATTTGAGACAGAATCTATCTCTGATCTATACTAGAATCTATCCAGAATGTATCCTAGAGGTCACTAATTGTCAAGGTTGGCCAATAATATTCAGGTATCAACCAAGAACCTAGTGCAGTGCAAGGATTAAGGATGCAGATCTTCATACCTGGCTTTTTCATGTTGGTGTTGGAATATAAACTTAGGTTCTCAGGCTCACACATGGCAAAAACATTAACAAAAGAGCACCTATATAAGTTTTCTTTTTAAAAGGTCATTTTAAAGACAGTAAGAACAAAGGGTTGAAGATGAAACTTTGGAGAAACATTTGCCAGGCATATATAAGGCCCTGGGTTTTTTCCCAGCATTGCCAACAAACAAACGAACAAATAAAAAAATTAATTGAGAACAAAACCAGCCCATTCTTAAAGAGAATTATTGGCACTGTTGTCAGTTTTGACACTTAAATGTATCTTCAGTGATAAATTTGAGACCACAGATTATTGTCCACTGTTTGGGAAAGAAATGTGTTATAGTACTGTGATTTCACAGTAAATTCTTTCTATAGGAAGCCTGCTTACTCTAGGTTATAGAACAATAGTAATTAGAAATTTGACTTTCTTTTAATGGCATAAGCCTCAGAATTATAATCCTTTTTATTATAAATAAAAATATATTTTATATATAGCTCTCTTACTGTGTTTTCACTTCTGTTCCATTATATTTACATGTCTTCATTGTTGTCTACCAGTCTGAATACTGTAGCTTTATAACAACAATTGATATCTAGTAAGTAAAGAAGCATTCTGTATTATACTCTTTATTCTTTAATTATTGTGGGGAATTGGGGCTCTTTGTTTTCAATAGCTAGATGAATGGTGAAAAATTCATGAATTAGTCATAAAATATTGGGCTGGTGCTGTGATTCATTTGGGTTCCCTCTCAGCCATGCAGGAATTGTATTTGATGGCAGAGACCTCTAATCCCAACATTTGGGTGCTGGAGGCAGGAGGATCTGGAGCTTAAGGTTTAATTGTGAGTTGAGGGGGCATTCACATTCTAATTCTAATTTAAATGGTATTCACATTCTAGGCCAAAGCAAACAAAACAAAAATTTAAAAATTAAAATATCCACAGTAATCTGAGGGACAGGAAGTGACACCCTCTAGGACTGCATTTCTTGCACAGGACTCTGATATTGAGACCCTTAACCCAATAAGGGTTACAGTTATTGCATGAGCCAAGGAAGCAGAGTATCTTTATTCTTCCTCTCTGGTTAGACTTGCAGCTCTAAGGCAGGCTTGGAAATTATAATATCTCAGCCTTTCGAAGCCTCCAGTTTTCTAGGTCTTATATATACAAAGGAAGTAGGGGATTTCTTAGCTATGAACACAAAGCAGCATTAAAGCTCTTCCCTGAAGACTGGGAACAGTTCTTCTGCCTCAAGTCTATTAAAGCTCCTGTTGCTGCTCTTCTTCTGTCCTTCTTTATGCCATAGTCACTCTTGACCTGTTCAGCTATTGTTCTTTTCAGCTTTCATAGTTCAGTCTGCTGATAGCTCAGTGGCCACTGCTGCTCCGCTGCATCTTCTGTTCCTCTCCTTCCTCTGATGATTTATTCCTGAGTTACCATCTTAGCTCATATTCTGAAGAGGAGGCAAGAAAATTTCACTTGAGGGGGATGGAGAAATGGATCTGTGATTAGGAAAACTTGTTGCTCGGGTATATGATCTAGACTTGGTTCCCAGAACCTATTTAATGGCTTACAACTATTTGTAACTCAAATTGCAGGAGATACAACATATATTTCTGACATCCACAGGTATCAAACATGACCATGGTATACATATACACATTTGGGCAAAACATTTATGTAAAATAAAACTAATGATATATACAGATATAGATATATTTAAAGGAATTCTTAAGAGAAAACTTTTATTGGGACTGGTGATATAAACCAGGAAAGGAAAGTCAGAAACTGGTAAATTTCTTCCTACAGACACATTGAGCCCAACTACTCTGCCTTGTAGAACCAGTAACAGTCATTAAGGCTTATATTGTAGGCCAATCACAGCCTTGCCACTACCTACCAATCACATTGACTAAGGAGTATGTTTAGACAAATCACAATGTTGACTCTTAGGACCAATAATAGTCATTTAACTTTATATTTTAGACTAATCACAATCTGGCTCTTAACAGCAACCACAGCCACTTAAACTTGTGTTCTGACCAATCACAGTCTTGCCTTTAAGAACCAATCGAGTGAATGAGTCTTATGTTCTAAACCAATCTCATTCTATAGTTGCCAGGATACAGTAAACATAAGATCATTTGACTTCAAGTTGGTGGTAAGTTAAGGTTGAATAAGTTGGAGCTCTGTTGTAAGGGTAAAATCCTGAGGTATTTCCTGTTTAATCTTGTCCCAAGCATTGAAATAGTAATGGTGAACTCACCAACAGTAAATTGTGGATGTGATAATTTTATATTTCAGTTGTATCAGTTGTTAGTATAAGGTTATATAGTTAACTATCTGAGATTTTTAAGCTTAGCTGTCTAACTTGATCTTAATGAAATAGCATTCCTTTTCTTTGGTAATACTATTTATACCACAGTTTACAATCTCTGGTACTCTCATGCTTTCAATTGGCATAAAGGACCAGACTAGTTGTATTTTTAAATACCGACAAGTTTTATCATGAGGGTTATATAGCATGAAAGAAACCATGAAGGATGATGAATAATAGCTGATAAATTATAGGTCATGGGTTTAAAAAGATGATAGGTTATAAATAATAGATGACAAAATATAGATTGTAGAATATAAAGAATTATATAATAGATGATAAATTGAAGAGTAGAGGTATAAGAGAAAGAAGAAAGATGAACATTAGATATATGATAGAGTAGAGATATTGGATGAAGGGTAAAGAAATTTGAGGATAGTTACATAATATGTAGAGTGTAGAAAAGAGAGCAAAGGAATATGTGTATATATATGATCTAGAGGAACGATGCTAAATATATGGAGATATGGGACATAGATCATAGATGCACAATAGATTGAGGATAGGAAATAGATAGAATATAGACATAGGAAAACTAGAAGGTGATAGATTGATGGAAGACAGACAAAATAGATACACTCTGGCTTCTAGAGGATATATGATAGATAAATAAGAGATAGACAAGTGATAGGTAAAAGAAAGAGGGTAATTATATGAAAGGGAGACTCCAGGAGAGCTAGAAGTTAAGGATAGATGGAAGAAAGATAAGTGGTAGCCAGAGGATAAGTGATACATGGATTGTAGACAGACACGGGACAACTAGAGTATAGATGGTAGATACATGGCAGAGAGACAAAGGTTGTTTAGGAGACAGAGGATAGATATATAGAAGACAGAAACAGGATAGCTAGAGGATATATGCAACATAGATGGAAGACAGACACAGGATATCTAGAATATTGATGATCGATGGAAGACATACAGAGGAGAGCTCAAGTACTGTAGACAGACAGACAGACAGACAGACAGACAGACAGACAGACAGACAGACAGGTGGTAGATGAGAGATAGATAAATGATAGATATGAGGTAGACAGATGATAGATAGATAGATAGATAGATAGATAGATAGATAGATAGATAGATAGATAGATAAATAGATAGATAGATGATAGATAGATAGATAGATAGATAGATAGATAGATAGATAGATAGATAGATAGACAGACAGACAGACAGACATTCAGACAGACAGACATATAAATAGAAATACAGGGTAGCAAGTAGAAACATGATCCATGGATGTTAGAGAGACACAGGATACCTGGAGCATAGATATTAAGTGTATGGCTAGAGGCCAGAAAGAGTGTACTCAGAGGAGAGTTGATAGATTATAGGGATTCAGGGTAGCTAGAGAATAAGTGCTATATCAATGGTATATAGATACAGAATAGCGAGAAGATAGATAGATGGTGTATAGATGGATGGGCACAGGAGAATTAGATGATAGATCAATTAAAGATAGATTGATAGATATCACAGAGATTCAGGGTAGCTAGAAGATAAATGACATGTCAATAGTAAAGAGACACAGGCTAGCTAGAGTATAGATGTCAGATAGCTGGGAGAGGCACAGAATAGGTAGAGGATAGATGAGAGAGAGAGATGTTAGGCAGGGACAGGAAAGTGAGAGGATTGATGATAGATAAGTAGGTACATAGGTTGGTACGTAGATAGAAATATAGTAATATAGATAGACAGACAGACAGACAGACAGACAGACAGACAGACAGACAGACAGACAGACAGAGAGACAGAGAGGATTCAGTGGAAGTAGAAGATAAATGAATCACTGATGGTATAGATACATAGGATAGTTAGACGATGGATGATAGATAAATATCACAGCGATTCAGTATAGTTAGACAATAAGTGATGCATTGATGGTTAAGTGACACAGGCTAGCTAGAAGGTAGATGACAGATAGATGGGAGAGACGCAGGATAGCTAGAAGATAGATGATAGAGACATGTAAGACAGACAGGAAAGTGAGAGGATTGATGAAAGATAGGTACATAGGTTGGTAGACATAAGGAAAGAAAGAAAGAAAGAAAGAAAGAAAGAAAGAAAGAAAGAAAGAAAGAAAGAAAGAAAGAAAGAAAGAAAGAAAGAAAGAAAGGAAAGAAAGAAAGAAAGAAAGAAAGAAAGAAAGAAAGAAAGAAAGAAAGAAAGAAAGAAAGAAAGAAAGAAAGATAGATGATAGACAGATAGATAAACAGGATGCAGGGGAAGTGGAAGATAAATGATTCATTAATGGTAGAGATGCTCAGGATAGCTAGCTGATAAATGGTTGATATAGATCACAGATATTCAGGGTAGCTGGATGATAAGTGATGCTTATATGGTAAAGAGACACAGGCTAGCTAGAGGATAGATGAAAAATAGATGGGAGAGTCAAAGGATAGCTAGAGGATAGATGAGAGAGAGATTTAAGACAGAGACAGGAAAGCGAGAGGATTGATAACAGGTAGATACATAGGTTGGTAGGTAGATAGGTAGATAGATAACAGATAGATGATTAGATAGATAGATAGATAGATAGATAGATAGATAGATAGATAGATAGATAGATAGATAGATAGATAGATAGGTAGGTAGGTAGGTAGGTAGGTAGGTAGGTAGGTAGATAGATAGATAGATAGATAGATAGATAGATAGATAGATAGATAGATAGATAGATAGATAGATAGATAGATAGATAGGTAGGTAGGTAGGTAGGTAGGTAGGTAGGTAGGTAGGTAGGTAGGTAGATAGATAGATAGATAGATAGATAGATAGATAGATAGATAGATAGATAGATAGATAGATAGATAGATAGATAGATAGATAGATAGACAGATAGATAGGTAGGCAGACAGACAGACAGACAGATTATAGGCAGACAGACACATAGATAGATACATAGATATAGACAGTCAGCCAGCCAGCCACCCAGCCAGCCAGCCAGCCAGACAGACAGACAGACAGACAGACCGACCGACCGACCGACAGACAGACAGACAGACAGACAGACAGACAGACAGACAGACAGACAGGATGTAGGAGAAGTAGAAGATAAATGATTCATGGATGGTATATATAGACATGCTAGCTAGAGGATAGATGATAGACAGATGGGAGAGTAACAGGATAGCAAGATGATAGATGTAAGACAGAGACAGGAAAGTGAAAGGATTGATAATAGATAGGAAGATAGGTTGGTAGATAGAAAGATAGTCAGACAGACAGACAGACAGACAGCAGAGATTAGAGATTTCTGGTAGTTAAAAGTATGAATGACTAGACTAGAGACTCAGGATAGCTAGAGGATAGCTGATAGTAAAATAAAGAGAATTTGGTTAAAGAATTGATGGTAGATGCAGCACAGTGAGAAGAAGATAAAGGATAGATAGTAGAGAAATAGGAAGTCTATTGCATGGATAGACACAGGATAGCTGGAATATAGATAATTAATAGATGGAAAATAGACACCTGTAAGGATTACTAGGGAATAAATGATAGTTGGATCGAAGGCATATAGCAGATTGTTAAGAGGATAGGCAATAGACATATTGATGATAGACATAGGGTGTGTAGAAGATAGAAGACTGATTCTTGGTAGATAATAGAGAGAATGTAGACACAGGAGAACTATTGGTAGGTGAAAGTCAATCACATGATAAGTAGAGGGAATATAAGAGGGATAGATACAAGGTATCTCGAGCATAGATTATTCATAGCTGGAACAAGGGACCATGAGAGCTAGGGGATAGATGATCCATAAATGTAAGATAAGACTCGGAATAGCTGCAGTGTAGGAGATCTGTTGATTGAAGATAGACATAAGATAACTATAGGATACGTGCAAAAATAGACATAGGATACTTATCAGGCATATAGTTAAGTAGATATAAGAGGGCTACAGCAGGTAGATATTATAGATTGTAGAAAGATGTTTACTTAGTAAAATATTGTTCTTATTTGGTTTTAGAATCCACCTTTACATGACTGAAAAAATGGAGAGAAATTCAGAACAAAGAGTGATGAGGTAGGAATTCATAATGCAGTTGACAAAGCGTTCTGCCCTGGCCCCTGTTGTTATTTCACATCTAGACAAGTAAACTTCCCCAGGGAAGCTTGTTTCTCTCAAGGGTATTTGGTCTCTTCCTTGGGTTTTCTACTCTCACAGACCAATTACATTGGAAGCCCTAGTCAGAATTACTATTAAAGCAGGTGAGAACAGAATGGACGCAAAGCCTTGCCGGTTTACTCAAGCTAATTCAGGTTTAAGTGATTGCTAAACAACAGTACCAGACATTGTATGGACTATACTGGGAAGACATGGGAATGGATTGATCTCTACTTTTAACAGACTCACAGTCAAATGGTGGAAACACTGATTTTCATTTAATTGTTTTAATAGAAATAGAACTTATTTGTTTGCTTGTTCATGTATTATTTATTTTGGAGACTAGATCATATTTAGCCTAAGACTTGCATCAAATCCACAATCCTCCTGCCATTCCACTTGAGTATTGAGATTAATGCCATTTTTGACATATCCTGCCCCAGTAGTTATGGTGTGTAATGAAGACTTTGAATGTTTAATTAATGAAAAGGTCTGTCTTTCTTTCATCTTAGTCTACCTATTGGGGCACCATATCAATAATTAAACTCAGCATTGCCATACATAAAGCTCACTTTTATTTCTCTGTTAATTAGGGATGCCTCTAATTTTCATACAAAGACAACCCATGAAGATCGTAGCAATTTGTTGAAGAGACCACAGAAACTGATTAATAAATTTGGATATGGACCATCCAAAAAGAGACTTAGAGCACGATCTACAAGATGTGAGACTGCTATTGCCTCTGCACCTTCTCCAAGAGGTTTGACTTAAATCAATTTCTTTCTTGTACCATTGCTGACTTGAGAGCATCAGAGTCCTTACCATGCTTCAAGTGGCTTAGGAGAGAGAGAATTGGTTGGAGAAGCCCTTGACATATCTTTGGCTACATACATGGTTTGTTTTCCTCCACTTACAAGGCTTTTGGTGGAAGACATATATTCAATGTGTAAAATATTCCTAAGACTTTTATAAGAATAGAACTTACTAGAAGCATAAACAGACAATAGTAATGTCTATGTGGACTTGTAAGTCAATGCTTATATCATGGAACACGTTTAGCGAAGGACATGTGATGGCTTTATGCCCATAAACATATCGTCATACTCTCTTAATCTTAGGTGAAACAACTATTTTTTTTTTTTTTGGTTTTTCGAGACAGGGTTTTTCTGTGTAGCCCTGGCTGTCCTGGAACTCACGTTGTAGACCAGGCTGGCCTCGAACTCAGAAATCCTCCTGCCTCTGCCTCCCAAGTGCTGAGATTAAAAGCGTATGCCACCACCGCCCGACAACAACTATATTCTTATCTTCATTTTTCCTCTAGAACTTTCCCTGATTCTATTCCCTCTTTGTGGCTAAACTTCTCAAAATATTTTCTAGGCCATGTCCACTCCCTCATATTGCATTGCATTTCTTCTTCAACCCTCTTCAAAAGGGCTATAGCTGCTAGGACTCTTCATCCTATTGTGCTAATTATTCACAAACCCTGTTCTTATTGCCTATTTTATGAAGGTACTTGAACTGCTCAGTCCCCAAGAATGCACTCTGACCTTCCCTAAGGTCAGAATTACCCAGCACAAGGGAAAATCTCTTTTTATTTTGAGTAGAGGAGCTAATTCATTTTTACATAAAACATTGAGGTGGGATGCTGTAACTGAATTCCTTTATTGATTCAGGTCAATGAAGATGGCGGTGAGGACAGGAAGAGAACAAGATCAGGTATGCTGCAGGTTGAGCAGACCTGGGAACAGGAGGAAGAACAGTGATAATTGAGAATTGACAATCCTCCAGTTAAAGACCTTTGTGCAGAAATGAAAAGAGTACAATTTTAGCTCTTAGCTATGGACTGGTAATTTGGGTCTATGTAGAGTTCTTAAACTTGTCTGTCATATTGTGGATCCTGAATTTTGATAGACCCAAATGGAACACTATAAGCTGTTGGTTGGTTTTCAATTTCATCATTTCTTTGTGAGAACTGGTTCGGTAGTTAAATGCACATGACATGCAAGCGTGATGACCCGAGTTCAATCCACAAAGCCCATATAAAGATGGAAGAAGTGAATCAACCGCAAAAGTTGTCTTTGAACCTGAACACATGAGCTATGGAACACATAGCACCTCCATACAAAATAATAAAGTATTTCTCTAAATTATAAGCTTGAGGAATCTAATATCAATAATTATTTTAATATAACCCCTGTCATTTCTTTTATGCAAAGGAATGTTAAGTGTACGAACAACTTATGAACAAAACAAAGTTCCTGTTTTTAATACCTATGAAGAATACCATAAGATGGTTCTTCAGGTAAGGGTCTTTTTAGTTGTTGTTTATGATCTTTATATGTGGATCACATAAAATGGAAGCTGAACTACATCACTTTTCAAAGCACAGGTGTAAAATCACAGGTCTTCAAACAATAATACAACATGTTAATAACCATACACATTCTTAGATGGAAACCTAAGCCACATGAAGATATCTTTTATCCTTGCAAGCACTTTTACTAAAAAAAAATGTAGGTATCATGTACTGAGATTTGTGTTATGAAGAGGCCTTGAGATATATCATTTGAAGTCTGTCAATGATTTTATGACAGCAAATGCATATTCAAACTATTCTAGAGGCTGACTATAAACTGCATGGATATTTGTAGGCACAAGCGCTGGGTGTGTGTTCTGAAGCCGGGATG
The DNA here is from genome assembly GCA_036184385.1 of Tokudaia muenninki. NCBI lineage: Eukaryota > Metazoa > Chordata > Mammalia > Rodentia > Muridae > Tokudaia > Tokudaia muenninki. The sequence continues at coordinate 19,758 of BTHS01001336.1, read as the reverse complement.
ATCGTTCCTCTACCACCTTTTAGCTTCTGTCTGGTATTAGTAACTTCCTTAGAAAATCTTTTCTTAGAGAAGGTTTTAATTCCCTAAGTATGAACACAGCTATTTTTAAGCACAAAAATGAAAAAAAAAAAAAAGAGTAGGGCCTGTGGAAACAGGGACAGCTTGAGCCATTATTTTGTGTATGAAAAAAAGTTGAAGTTTGTGTTTTTCAATTGTAGCTGGGGGTATTATCTCAGTAATAGAACTTGTCTAGCATGTGGAGAATCCTTGATTCAATACTCTGACATCAGTAAAAGTAGCATACAATTTTTGATTAACACATAATGATTCTAGGAGCTGGGCAGTTGCTATTTATGTGCTACAATTTCTTCTCTTGCATGAACCTTTGGGCAATGATACACTCAAACCAGTTCCAAACCACAGCAGTTAATAAGAGAATATTTGAAACTTGTGTTTTGGTTCATTAATGATTATGGTATGGAGATATGGATAATCACTTGAGAGTACTAGCTGCTTTTGCAGAGGGTATTGGTTTAATTCCCAACACTCACACAACAGCTCACAATTGTCTGTAGCTCCAGGTCCAAAGATCTGATGCCGCCTTGTGGCATGTATGGGTACCAGGCACACACATGGTGTACTGACATATATGCAGGGGGAAAACACTCATACACACAAAATAAAAAATATTTTTAAAATATTGTGCTTTTCATGATACAATTCACTTTATCAGAGATTTATCACCAGTATTGCTTTTTTCAAAGAACTGCCATTTTGTTTTTCTATGTGATCCTGTTATTTGCAACTATCTATTTGCATGAATTCTATGAGCTTCTTTTTTAAAATAATCATTTTATTGCAGATCAGGGTAAGGAAGAACTGCTTTGAAATAAATATTGGAGTTGTTGAGGATCACACAAGCAGTGTCTGGATTGCAACACTAATTTAAGTGAATGTGGACATCTGATTAGTACTTCCTCGGGGAGCGTAGCTTTATTTGTCCTTTTCTTAGAGGTGATACTGAGGCAGGCACACACATATCCAAATTTTCTTTAGCTGGATAACATTTTGATATTTCACATGCTCTAAATTTCACCTTTTGGGAAACCTGACTTCATACCATGGTTTCTGATTTCTTGTTGTATCTGGTAACACACATCTACTCTATTTCCAATCTCTGAGTCATATGTGACTGACAAGTTTCCCACGACTCTAACATACATGGATTTAGGACATGGATTAGGACATAACATTCATAGTCATCTATTATAATAGATATTATAATATAATAGCTATTTTAATAGAACACAGTAAATGTATTCCATTTCTTACATATCAATAAAGTAGGCACATACTTTGCTTCTCTTACTTTAGAATAAGCTTGATCATACTATAAGCAAGCTCAATATTTTATGAGCACATATTAATCGCATGTAATAATCAGTTTCAAAATGGCATTTTCATTCATTTATATATCGCATTTTGATCATATTACACCCCATTACTTTCTCTTAAGCTTCCACTTCTCTCATATCCCCTTTTCTCCTTCAAGATAAAAATTTGTATAATGACAATCTACACTCAGAAATGAACCTTCCTAGCATGTGATAGAAAATTTAGTGTTAATTTTGGGTACACTGAAACTGGTCTAAGTGACACATCTTTTGATAAATATCTCATGCTTAAAGTTAAGTAGATTCTGTGTAGGAGGCAGAATAATAGAATTTTCATTAAGTATGTGCCTACTTTATTGATACATAAGAAATGGAATATATTTACTGTGTTCTATTATACTAATTTATATGCTTAGAAATAAAGCTATCATTTTATTATTGTTCCACTATTTAATTATGTTATTATTCTGTCTTTATTAGTCACTTGAAAATATTGTACTGAGCATAGATGGAAAAGTTGTTTTTGTATCCCAGAATGTGTCACCTCTTCTTGGCCACTGTTCAGTAAGTTCTTGCAGCTTTTGGGAAAATGGGTCATTCTGGATTATTGTTCATGAGTTATTTCGTTTTAGCCTTATATAACTCATTGTTGTCCAGCTATGCCTCTGTTGCATCCTCTTCTCCACTAGTTTCAGTGTTAAGTCAATAAAAACCATCTGGGATTCCTGTAATTCTCTTACTCTTCACTGTGCCCTATCACTTCTCTTATGTGTGTCTAAGATGAAGTCTCTGGCAGAAAAGTAAGACATGCTTCTTGTTAAGAGTCTCAGAAGATGGCACTGAGCAGGGTAAATACATTTCTTCTTTTGGAATGACTGAGTGCCTGTGCTTGCATGCTTAATTTAAAGCAAGGCCTTGTCATTGTCAGGTGAGCATTTACCAACTGATCTAATATCTAGCCGTCTGAATTCTTTTTATATTAATTCCCTCTTTCTTCTACCAATGGAAGAATAGGTAATACTTCTTGGTATTTTATATTTCACATCAAATGTGTTGAATTTTTAATTTCTAACTATTCATAAATTTAAAAACTCCTTTAAAAATTAACATATAAAATAATTGGGTTCCACAATGGCTCTTTTCTTTCTTCTTTATTTCCTTCTTCTTTACTTCTTCCTCCCTTTCTTTCTTTCTTTCTTTCTTTCTTTCTTTCTTTCTTTCTTTCTTTCTTTCTTTCTTTCTTTCTTCCTTCCTTCCTTCCTTCCTTTCTTCCTTCCTTCCATCCTTCCTTCCTTCCTTCCTTCCTTCCTTCCTTCCTTCCTTCCTTCCTTCCTTCCTTCCTTTCTCAGAAAGATAAGGTAGTATTCTATAGCTCAGCCTGCCCTAAACTGCTTATGTAGTCCCATGTTTTTCTTGGACTGAGGGCATTCTATTTTATAAATGGAACAATGAAAACATTTTTATTGAAAATATAAGTGTTTCTTTATGGTACGGGGGGAAGGGTCGAATTTTTAACATCAAAATAAAAAGGCAAGATTAAAATGTAAATAGGGCTTTGGAGTTGAATGTGTGAGGAAGGTACAAAAGAGGAAGGATTCACATTGAAGAGTGAAAAAGGGCAGAGTCAGGGAAAGGTTTCAGGCAGAATTGAATAGTCACTGGAAAGCATGGTTGTGTGGGGTTTTCTTGACCACATTTACTTTCTTGGATCAACATTAGCGACAACACTATGGGTGAGGAGCTGAGATTTTTTTCCACACTCCTAGAGGGAAACAAGACAGGGTGAAGATTACAACATCTTTGGTCTCTGGGATGGTTTGGAAGGATCTGACTATTTGAGGGAGATAATGCACAGGAAAATTGTGGCCAGAATGGATTGTAACATGGAGTAATTGCTAGGAGGTAATGCAAACTGCCTGAAGCACGGCACCAATAGCCATAAATGGCATGGGCAGCACTAAACTCATATGGTAAGGACACAGGGTAGCCTAATGGTATAAGTATAGAAAGCAAAATCTGTTCTTTCTTCCTCTTCCCAGGAAGATCATATGGGGAACAGTCTATTAAATCTTGTTCCTAATCAACAAAAGGATGAAGTATCTGAGAAGATCATTCTTAATCTTCCATTTTCAGATATAGGTATGTATACATGGCTTTGTTTTCTTTTTAATTTAATTTTTAAGCTTTGAGAACCAAGTAATAAATACTCAGCTGAACATTTTCTTGCTCTCTTATCGCTTAGTAAACTTTGAAAAAATATTAGTGTAGCTGCTGATAATATATTCATCTAAGTTTATGGCCTATAATTTCAAATGCTACATTTCTAACATTAAAATTTTATTTCCTCTGGAGAAATAGGGAGGACCTCAAGGGCCCTTACTCTCAGATGAGGATTCCTCACCCTCAGTAGAGGAGCTCGAGAGAGCTGATGGATGCTGGGTGAGAATGAGGAGTGTTCCTTAAGGAGATTGTCCCTGGCAGACTGACCATGCTCTAGCAGTGGTTCTCAATCTTCCTAATGCTGATACCCTAGAATACAGTTCCTCATACTGTGGTAATACGAAAAAAGTATTTTCATTGCTACTTCATAACTGTAATTTTGCTACTGTTATGAATGGTAATGTAAATATCTGATATGTACATGTTCTTAGGTGACTCCTATGAAAAGTGAGTTGTTCTATACTCAAAGGGCTGAGAACTGTTGCTCTAGTGGAAAGATATGGGTATCACACATTGGAATTGTAATTTTTTTTGAAACACAAAGTTGGGAAAGACTGAGTAGATATGTGGCACTGAATCTGAGAGAAGTTTAAGGGAGTGTGACATGAACATGATAAAATATATCACATGCATAAATGAAATTCTCAAAGAAACAGTAAAATTATTTTATTGAAAAATTATCCCCACCCTGTCTTATTCTTTACCCTAAACACTAATTACAGCAGCATTTCTCTAATTTTAGTAGTGTTATATAAATACCTGTATTTTATATTCTGGCTAGTGCCTTATTGTACAGATATAACAATGGTATCTCTGTGAGTACCAGCATTCATGGAAAGAAAATTGTGTTCCTTAAAATGTTGTCTTGACTAAGGAAGATTATTATTGTTTGAAATAATCCATTAGACTACATAACTTTATTCGTATCTTGCTTTCTTTAGTGGGAAGCCTAATTGAGTTTTGCTGTTATGTAAGAAAAGGAACTGCAGGTCAGAGTGGCCAGGGCAGATATCGTCATAGGACCAAAGACCAGGAGAGAGACACATATGAGTATGTGAAATTCATCTTGTACCTACAGAATTCTTATGATGGTAAGCAATCCTGCTGATGATATTTACGTGATGTTCCTGTGTGTTGTATTCCTTGATTATTAGCATATTTATTCATGCATTATCGTCAATTGTAAAATCTCTGATACTGCTACACTCACAATTTCTGGCTACATTAGACATTTAAAAATAGTAGTGAAATGTATAAGGTGGGGTCATATAGAAACATGGATGACTATATTGATGGAGGATATCTCCTTTTACAAAATAAAATAATTTTTAAAACCTAATCAAAAAGGTTTAATGCACTGAATAGCTTAAAGGGAACTCCATGAGTAACTTGAATTAGTTACAGATGGATTTTGTGGTTTGTAAATCATACCACAGATTAGCTTAACTGGAGTCTATAGATCTAACATCCTATCAAGGAACAATATATAGAATATAAACACTAAAGCTCTGCACACTAACCGGAGAAAGAAGTCATTTCTCTAAAATTTTCAATACATAAAATTTATGTCAGGTGTGCGATGGGACCTGGTTTTTGAGTGTTATGAAGTACATGCTATATAGTTAAAATTGATTGCTTCAGAATCACAAAGCATCTGAGTTAATCAGAGGTAAGGTATATTTTGTGTTTCAGGTACTCAAATGCTTCTGAAAATATATCTCATGTTCCTTTCTTGAGTGTTAAAGGTGAAACATCATTAAAAATCACTTGGATACATGCATGTATACACACGCACACACACACACACACACACACACACACACATTTCTTTTAGAGACTACCGCAAGAATCCATAAGGCAAAAGGCAAAGATTGACATCAGCACAAATTCACATTTGATTTTCCGTGTGAATGCCTCATATTTTGGTGGGGACAATCTGGGGAATCTGGTGAGCTTAATTGGAAGGGAAGGAAGAAGAGGAGAAAGAAATGGCTCAGAATCTTGAAAAATGCCAGTGAGGTGGAAAACAGCATTGTGATGTGTCAGTTCTCTGCCTGCTTGCTTAGCTAGTATACCTTCTAATTAAATTGCCATTTTGTCTGTCACCCTTAGAGTCATTTGTATTTTAGGGAAACTATGGTCCTAATAGCAGAAATATTTGGTCTTCTGCTCCCAGGCTGTTATGGGAACAACAGTACTATCTTGTAGGAAACATTTCTGTTCTTCGTACACTGGATGAGTCAGTGAGTATGCTGTATATTTCTCACCCATTGAAGGACACATCATTTTCACTTTCAGCTACTGGATGTCAGTACACATACACTCAGTATTGAGTAAGGAAAAAATAACTTGTATATTTCTGTTACAAAGTGAATTTTCATGTATCAACGTCTCTGTCCTTCCCCCACCCACACCCTTAGGTAGTTGATTGTAAAGGCTTTTTACAGCTCAAAGAATAAGCTAGTTATTAAAATGCATGTGGCAGATCGAAAGTCCTTTAGTTTATGTTTTCAATAATATGTGATTCTTTTCATGTCCTAGATACTGTGGTAAGTACCAGGGGAGTACATACAGGGAGCCAATATACAAAGCACTGATGACAGGTGTCACAAGAAAGTGAGTTGATGATCTGTGTTGAATAGGGTACCCCCAAGGATAACTAAGGTAATCTATACCAAGAGCACATTGACCTCAATTTGGAGAGTTGAAGGAATGAAAATGGATTATGTGACTGAAATAGGGGGAAAGATGGAAGGGGATCGTGGAGACAGGCAGGGGATAGATTTTACAGAACTTTGCTCACTGTAGTAATACACATAGAATTTAGGTCAAGTACACTGGAAAGCAGAGGGGGAATATAATCTGGACTGAAATCACTAGGCTGCTTGTATGTTGAACACGAAGTATAAAGAAACATGAAGGGAGGTAACCAGATGTGAATGGCAGGAATCTGGACTAATTGTAGTCAGAGGGATGGAAACTCCAGGATTTGGAATAAAGGAATTCAGGCAAACTAGAGCATTGTAAACTGGGTAGTGTTTGCAGCCTAGGTAAAGAGTTCTGTTTGGCCTGTGGACTATGTTTCTATTGTGATGGCATACTAGATCACATACTAGATTCAATTTTAGGATAAACCACTTCTCCATATTGAAGACAGTGAGGAAAGTTGTATACAGGAGAAAACTGAAGGAAGCTGTCTTATTTGATTGACTCATTCATTCTTCCTTCATACTAACCATCTGGGATCTGTGTTCTATCATCTGCCACAAGAATATAGACTTGAAAGATATAGGGCTCAGCCCCAAGAAGTGTTTTCTCTTCTGAGAAAGAGAAAAATCTTGCTTAGCCCACCCACTAGTCTCCATCAGGGCACCAAGAATTCTATTTGGGTTTTCCTACAGTTTTTCTCTCTAGGCCCCTAGGATATTGTTTCTATACAGTTCATAGCCGGGCAGTGGTGGTGTGATATATTGGAAAACAAATATCAAGAGAACAAAGATGGCAGTCAGAGGAGACTTTATACTACGCTGGTATAAAATAGCTAGCATTGAAACAGAATCAAAGTGAAATTCCTAGATCTACTAGTGTTGGGATAAACCACTGTATATGTACAGCTTATTTTCATACCTGTAAACCCAGTGTCTTTCTCAAACTGACATGACATTTGGATTAGTCGTAACTTGAATATGAAATGCATGCTATAAATGACAGGTTTTACTAGCATATAGATACATTTAATTGCCAATCAGGGGGCTAGGAGAAGGTGTAATTCTACTCTGTAGAAAGCTGTAGGTTTAATTCTCAGAGATGCCAAAATGATAACTAATATGCTAATTTTTGCAGGCACAACTTGTTAAGATTCAAACAGATGTTATAGTTATTGACTCAGATGATGACAATACTATAAAATACTGCAGGTATGTATCAGGCTGTAAGTTATGTAGAACTGAAACATTTTTTTTGCTAAGTAAAGCCAAAATAAGGAATATTAGCTAAGAATTTTAATGAATCTAAAAATGACAAATATATTGTTCTGAAACTACCTTATCATTTAATATAATTTATTGGTTTCCAGCAATATAAACACAGATGAATGACTTTTTACTTTTAATTTTTAAAATATTCAAATTCTGGTTAAAACTACAGACTTTCCTTGCTTATCTGCCTATCTCTCTCACTTTTTTTATTTTCTAAGTTTTTTTTTATTTACATTCCAAATGATTTGCCCTTTCTGGTCTCCGATGTCTCTGAAAGTCACATAAGGCCCCTTCCCTCCTTCTGTTCCCCATTCAACCTCCTCTCGCTTCTCTGTCTTGGTATTCCCCTTCATCCAGTCTTTCCAGGACCAGCGGTCTCTCCTTTCATCTTCTTGGAAATCTATTGATATGGGAATTGCATCTTGGGTATTCTGAGATTCTGGGTTAATATCCCCTTATCAGTGATTGCATACCATGTATGTTCTTTTGTGATTGGGTTACCACACTAAGGATGATATTTTCCAGTTCTATGCATTTGCCTAAGAATTTCGTGAATTCTTTGTTTTTAATTGCAGAGTAGTATTACATTGTGTAAATATACCACATCTTCTGAATCGATTCCTCCATGAGGGACATCAGGGTTCTTTCCAGCTTCTGCCTATTATAAATGAGGCTGCTATGAATATAGTGGAGCATGTGTCCTTATTGCATGCAGGGGAATCCTTTGGGTATATGTCCAGAAGTGGTATAGTAGGATCCTCCAGGGAGTGTCTTGCCCAGTTTTCTGAGGAACCACCAGACTGATTTCCAGAGTGGTTGTACCAGCTTGCAATCCCACCAGCAGTGGAGGAGTGTTCCTCTTTCTCCACATCCTCACCAACATCTGCTCTCTCCTGTGTTTTTCATCTTAGCCATTCTGACTGATGTGAGATGGATTCTCAGGGCTGTTTTGATTTGCATTTTTCTAATGACTAAGGATGTTAAACATCTTTTTAGGTGTTTCTCAGCCATTAGATATTCTTCAGGTGAGAACTCTTTGTTTCGCTCTGTACTCCAATTTTAATAGGGTTACATGGCTCTCTGGAGTCTCTTGAGTTCTTTTTATATATTGGATATTAGCCCTCTGTTGGATTTAGGGTTGGTAAAGATCATTTCCCAGTTTGTTGGTTGCCACATTGTCCTTTTGACAGTGTCCTTTGCCTGACAGAAACTTTGTAATTTTATGAGGTCCCATTTGTCAATTCTTGCTCTTAGAACATAAACTATTGGAGTTCTGTTCAGGAAATTCTCCCCTGTGCCCATACGTTCAAGGCTCTTCCATAGATTCCTTTCTATTAGTTTCAGTGTGTCAGGTTTTATGTGGAGGTCCTTGGTCCACTTGGAATTGAGCTTAGTGCAAGGAGATAAGAATGGACCAATTTGCATTCTTCTGCATGTTGACCTCCAGTTAAACCAGCACCATTTGTTGGAAAGGCCATCTTTTTTCCACTGGATGGTTTTAGATCCTTTGTCAAAGATCAAGTGACCATAGCAGTGTGGATTCATTACTGTGGTTCAATTCTGTTCCATTGATATACATGCCTGTCACTGTACCAATACCATACAGTTTTGAACACTATTGCTCTGTAGTACAGCTTGAGGTCCAAGATACTGATTCCCCAGAAGATCTTTTACTCTTGAGAATAGTTTTAGCTATCTTGGGTTTTCTGTTATTCCAGATGAATTTTTGAATTGCTCTATCTAACTCTATGAAGAACTGCTTTGGCATTTTGATGGGGATTGCATTGAATCCGTATATTGCTTTTGGCAAGATGGTCATTTTTATAATATTAATCGTGGTAATCCATGATCACGGAAGATTTTTCCATCTTCTGAGGTCTTCTTCAATTTCTTTCTTCAGAGACTTGGAGATACAGATCTTTCACTTGTTTGGTTAGAGTCACACCAAGATACTTTATATGGTTTGTGGCTATCATGAAGGGTATAATTTCTCTTACTTGTTCCTCAGCCTGCTAATCCTTTGAGTATAGGAAGGCTACTGACTTGCTTGAGTTGGTTTTATATCCGGCCACTTTGCTGAAGTTGTTTATCCGCTGTAAGTGTTCTCTGGTGGAGTTCTTTGGGTCGCTTAAGTATTCTACCCTATCGTCTGCAATTAGTGATAGTTTGAATTCTTCCTTTCCAATTTGTATCCCTTTGACATCCTTTGGTTGTCTAATTGCTCTAGCTAGAACTTCAAGTACTATATTGAAAATATATGGGGAGAGAGGGCAGCCTTGTCTAGTCCCAGATTTTAGTGGGATTGCTTCAAGTTTCTCTCCATTTAGATGGATGTTGGCTACCGGTTTGCTGTAAATTGCTTTTACTATGTGTAGATATGGACCTCGAATTCCTGATCTTTCCAAGAACTTTAACATGAAAGGATGCTGAATCTTGTCATATGCTTTCTATGCATCTAATAAAATGACCATGTGTTTTTTTTCTTTGAGATTGTTTATGTAGTGGATTACATTGACGGAATTCCTTATATTGAACCATCCCTGCATCCCTGGGATGAAGCCTACTCGATCGTGGTGAATTATAGTTTTGATTATCTATCTATCTATCTATCTATCTATCTATCTATCTATCTATCTATCTATCATCTATCTATCTATCTCTCTCTGTCTCTATCTATCTATCTATCTATCTATCTATCTATCTATCTATCATCTATCTATCTATCTATCTATCGATCGATCGATCATCTACCTACCATCTGTATGTGTCTTTGCGTACACCACCAATACCACTTCTAGCTTCCAGATCTGTGTATTTTAGTGTATGAATGGAATCATTTAACTACTGTCTGTTGTGTCATTTCCTAGATAAGTCTAATAATGAACCTAGAAAAAAATGACAGAAAAGAGCATATAATATACAAATGTGATTATGAGTCTAATTCTTGGAACTCACATGGCAGAAAGAGAGGCCTGATTCCTGAAAGTATTCCTCTGTCCTCCACACCAGTGACATACATTAATGGACACACCCATACACTCTAAATGAATGAATGAATAAATAAATGAATAAATAGTTTTAAAAATAGGACTGTTGAAAGCAGACATGATAGCTTTTGTTCATGGAGCAAGGGGAATCAGTAGCTCAGAATTATCCTCTGTGACATAACTTGGGGTATAAATACCAAGCCTGTTTTACCAAGTAGAGATGAACTTTGTTGGTGAATTTAAGGCAAAGCACAGTTGCCGCAAGGTTTCATAGTCAAAGTCAGCACCATTCACTATTCTTTGATATAATATTTGCTAAAAGACCTTTCGTAATGATTCAGCAGTGACACATACCCTGCTCCATCCACACAGGACAATGGAGCAAAACATTCACTTGCTGTAAGGTGTAAAGATGTCTAGACAGGCAGTTGTGGCCTATAATCGCAGCACTTGGGGGGGTGAGTTCGACGCCAGCCTGGTCTACCGAGTGAGTTCCAGGAAAGCCAGGACTATATGGAGAAACCCTGTCTCCAAAAACAAAACAAAACAAAACAAAGCTGTCTAGTGCAGGTCAAATTTTTTTCTAATGTCTGTCAGTTTGTGTGTGAGAGAGATAGTAGAGGGGAAAAGGCAAGGGGGAGGAGGGGGAGGGAGAATGAAATGGAGAACAGGAGAGAGAGAGTGAGAAGGAGGAGGAAGACGAGGAGGAGGAAGAGAGAGAAAGGGAGGGAGGGGGGATTACTGGCTGTTTTGGAACTCACTATGTAGGGCAGGCACAGAGTTGAGAAAAAGCCTGAGATGACCTGAAGCTTTCACTCTTCAACGATTGGTTTAATTTGAAAACAAGGAGGAGTCTTGGTGTTTTATATTTGTCCGTTAAGACCCCAAAGCTTACAATTGGAAGCCCACAAAGTCTCAGAAGCCCGTGAAGGCTAGGAAGCCCGCAAAGACTCGGAAGACTACGAAGGCTCGGAAAGCTCAGAAGTGAAGACCACTGACTCTGAATCCGGCCTAGACACACTTTGAATTCTGCTCATCTGTAAGTTCACAACCGGGAATTCAACAGAGACAAAAGGTGAATTAGAAGTTGCCTCTAGCCAGGTGTTGTTTACAGAGTGAATGGGGGACAGAGAGGAATGGGAGCTAGCACAGGCTATCTTTTCTGAGCTATGAAAATGTTCTCCAACTTTCTTGGGGTTGGAGATTTATCTTAGTGCTTGCCCAGCAACTGCAAGATTTATCTTAGTACTTGCCCAGAGTTCGTTCACAAGAGTATAAATAAATACGTAAATATAAAAGGACTAAAAATTCAAAGGGAGCCGGACAGTAGTGGCACATGCCTTTAATCTCAGCACTTGTGAGGCAGAGGCAGGTAGATTTCTGAGTTCAAGGCCAGCCTGGTCTACAGAGTGAGTTCTAGGACAGCCAGGGCTACACAGAGAAACCCTTTCATGAAAAAACAAAAAAAAATCAAAGTGAACTAAAATTATTATAATCATTGCGTGATTTGAATGTACCAGAAATCATTGAATTGAAAGCATTAATTGAATTCTGTGAAATGTGAGTTCGGTCTATTTTTGAAAAACGTATTTTTCCATAGGCATGGAATGTAGCTCAGTTGACAGAGTCCTTACCTCGCATAAACGCAGTAGTATATGACTGTGCTGAGGTGGAGGCATATAGATTGATTTATTGATTTTTTTCTCATTTTCTTATTTTCTATATTTTTGTATTTACATTCAAAATCATTTCATCTCTCCCATTTCCTCCGTCCCCGAAAGTCCCATAAGCCCCTTTCCCTTCCTCTTTTCCCCATTCAACCCCCTCTTGCTTCTCTGTCCTGGCATTCCCCTACATCCAGTCTTTCCAGGACCAGGGGTCTCTCCTTCCATCTTCTTGGAAATCTATTGACATGCGAATTGTGTCTAGGGTATTCAGCGATTCTGGTTTAATATCCCCTTTTCAGTGACTGCATTCCATGTGTGTTCTTTTGTGATTGGATTACCTCACTAAGGATGATATTTTAAAGTTCTGACCATTTGCCTAAGAATTTCGTGAATTCATTGTTTTTAATTGCAGAGTAGTATTCCATTGTTTAAATATACCACATCTTCTGAATCTGTTTCTCCGTAGAGGGACATCTGGGTCCTCTCCGGCTTCTGACTATTATATATAAGGCTGCTATGAACATAGTGGAGCATGTATCCTTATTGCATCCAGGGGAAGTTTCTCGGTATATGCCCAGGAGTGGTATAACAGGATCCTCTGGGGAGTTTCATTCCCAGTTTTCCTGAGGAACCACTTGACACTTTCCAGAGTGACTGTACCAGATTGATGTTGTATTGTCTGGCTTTAGGATGAAATGTTCTATATATGTTATTTCCATTTGGTTCAAGGCTTCAATTAGTTTCACTGTGTCCCTGTTCAGTTTCTGCTCCCTGAATGATCTATTTCAGAGAGGTTTGTGTTGAAGTCACCTCCTATTATTGTGTGAGGTGTGATGTGTGCTTTGAGCTTAATAGCTTCCTTTATGAATGAGGGTGCCCTTGCATTTGGAGCATAGATATTCAGAATTGAGAGTTCTTCTTGGTGGATTTTTCCTTTGACCAATATGCAGTGTCCTTCTCTTTCTTTTTTGATGCCTTTAGGTTGAAAATCAATTTTATCGGTAGTAGCCGGATAGCTACTCTGGCTCGTTTCCTGGGACCATTTGCTTGTAAAATTGGTTTCAGGCTTTTACTCTGAGGTAGTGTTTGTCTTTGACACTTATGTGCATTTCCTGCACGCAGCAAAAGGTTGGGTGCTGTTTACGTATCCAGTCTGTTAGTCTCTGTCTTTTTATTGGGGATTTGAGACCATGGATATTAAGAGGGTTAAGGTATAGTGATTATTGCCACCTGCTATTCTTGACGCTATCTTTATGTTTGAGTGGTTCTCTACTTTTGGGTTTGATGAAAGAATGTTGATAACTCGTTTTTTCCAGGTACATCCTTGTATTGTTTCTCTCCTTGTATTGGCGGTTTGCACTTATTATCATTTGCAGGGCTGGTTTTGTGGAAATATATTGTGTAAATTTGGTTTTAACATGGAATTTATTGGTCTCTCCCTATATGGTGATTGAGATTTTTGCTGGATATAATAGTCTAGGCTGGCATTTGTGTTCTCTTAAAGTCTGCATGAGATCTGCCCAGAATCTTTCATAGTCTCTGGTGAGAAGTCTGATGTGATTTGGGTAGGTCTTACTTTATATGTTACTTGGCCTTTTTCTCTTACTGCTTTTAATATTCTTTCTTTGTTTAGTACATTTGGTGTTTTGATTATTATGTAACAGGAGGTATTTCTGTTTTGGTCCAATCTGTTTGGAGTTCCTTAGGCTTCTTTTACATTTATCAGCATCTCTCTCTTTAGGTTAGGGAAGTTTTCCTCCATAATTTTGCTGAAGATATTTACTGGCCCTTTATGTTGCAAATCTTCACTCTCATCTATACTTATAATCCTTACATTTGGTCTTCTCATTGTGTCCTGGATTTGCTGGATGTTTTGGGTTACACCTTTTTTGCATTTTGCATTTTCTTTGACTGTTGAGTCGATGCTTTCTTTGGTATCTTCAGCATCTGAGATTCTTTCTTCCATCTCTTGTATTCTATTTTTGATGTTTGCATCTATGACTCCTGATTTCTTCCCAAGGTTTTCTATCTCCAAAGTTGTCTCACTTTGTGATTTCTTAGTTGTTTCTACTTCCTTTTTTAGATCCTGGATGGATTTGCTGGGATCCTTCACTTGTTTGTTTGTATTTTCATGTATTTCTTTAAGATATTTTTGCGTTTCCTCTTTCAGGATTTCTGCCTGTTGACCCAAGTTCTCCTGCAATTCTCTAAGCGATTTTTGTGTTTCCTCCTCATGGGCTTCCATCGGTTGATCCATATTCTCCTGCATTTCTTTAAGCCATTCTTTTGTTTCCTTTATAAGGGCATCTACCTTTTGATTCATTTCTTTAAGTGATTTTTGTGTTGCCTCCTTATGGGCCTCCATCAGTTGAACCATATTCTCCCGCATTTCTCTAAGCGATTTTTGTGTTTCCTTTGTAAGGGCTACTACACATTGATTCATGTTCCCCTGTAATTCTTTATGAGATTTATTTTATTTCCTTCTAGAAATCCTCTAACAGCATCATGAGAAGTGGTTTTAAATCCAGATCTTGCCTTTCAGGTGTGATGGGGTATCCAGGACTTGCTACTGTCTGAGAGTTGAGTTCAGATGGTGCCATATTGCCTTGATTTCTGTTAGTAACTTTCCTAAGTTTGCCTTTTGCCATCTGGTTACCTCTGGTGTTAGTTGGTCCTGCTGTCACTGGCTGTTGTTTGGACCTCCTGTGAGCCTGCAAGGCTATTTCTGCCCTCCCTGAATTACCGGGATTCCCCTGGCACCGATTGCTGGGGGGCTGCACTGCTCCTGAGTGATTTTGGAGCTCTGATATGCCTCGCCTCGAGTGATGTATATTGGGGAATTACTCCACATCTGAAGGCTCAGAGTAGTCAATTCCTGGAGCAGAGTTTGCCAAGTGAGGCTGGTGCCCTCCCGCCTTGTGCGAGTGCACTCTCTCCCAGTGCTGGTCACCCTGCAAGGCAGAAGTTAAACAGCAGATCTCGTGCGTAGGTGACCACAGACCTGCCCAGCTCTTGGAAGAAGGGAGAACACAAGCTGGCCGAGTACCAGACGATATTATACTTGATTATCCTTGCACCTGGAGGGCCCAATTGCCCTGTTGCTGGAGCAAAGATGGCGGAGTGCACTGTGCACCCTCTCGGTGCAGATCACAGTGCAGGCAGATTATGTAGACTGATTTAAAAACAATTATGTGTCTGTGTAGATTTTCTGCATGTATGTCTGTGCACCACATAGTTGCAGTGCAAATGGAGGCTCAAAAGTTGTGTGAGACACTCTGGAACTGGATTTACAGACAGGTGTAAGCTTCCATGTGGGGGCTGGGAGATGAACCTAGTGCCTCTGAAAGAGAAGTCATTGTTCTGAGTCACTCCTCCAGCCCCAATATCAAAAATTCTAAAGTCTTCCTTGACAACATACTGAGTGTAAGGCTAGCCTGGGATACATGAGATCCTGCCTCCAAAAGGAAACCCATGTGTGTGTTGTGTATACGTACATATATATATGTATATGTGCTATCTTAGAATTCTTAAGTATTAGCAATTAAAAATATATGTTTATGTTTAAATTATTTCACTCTGAAAGTAAAACCAGTAAGAGTAAATATTATACATTTCATGCCAAATAATATATGCAAATGGCTAAAATATCTCATTAATTGGCTTCTTCTGTTTTATCTCCTCTTTATGCAACCAGAATCTCAACAGATGTCACTTACATATTTAATGTTAGATTACCTTGTTTGTTTATTTTTTTAAAGTTACACTTATTAGTATACTTCAGCCTCTCATATTTTGTACTGATAGTCGTTTTTTTGTTGTTGTTTTTGTTGCTTGACCTCAGAAACAAAAACCTTGTTTTTTTGTATTCTTGTCTTTTGCAAGACAAGATTAAGAGTTAAAGCCAGGACGTTAAATATGTTGGCCAAGTGTTTTTCCAGAGAATCACTCTAAACCTACACTTTAAAGTTAGGCATAAAAAGTAGTGGGTTTAATTATGGCATTTCCGTACATACACATCATTATACAGAGTACATTTTTAATATATTTTTATTAAATCTTTAAGAATTTCACATAATGTATTTAGATCATATGTCTCCAACTTCCCTGCCTAACCCTTCCTAGATCAGTTCCTATGTATTTCCTCCTGATGTGTGGCCATCAATCCATTCAGAAATTGGTTGGTTGCCCCCATAACATTAATGCCTTGATTGCAAACGTGGGCATATCTTGCCATTCCAGGCATTATTGTGGATCACAGTGTTCACAGCTGCTAAGCCTGTTGGTGACTTTCTTTCCTCAATCCCCTTCCAGTACTATGAAAGCTATTCAGCAGAGAGGAAATGTCCTTGCCAATACACAAAACACATGTTAATAATGATTTCTTTCTGGCTTTATTAAGGCTTTCAAAATGGCGCCGAAAGAGCAAAATGGAAAGACATGCTCAGGCTGAAGTTAGGAATGTGGAGTGTCCTGAGATAGGCACAGAAGTATGTACATTGACAGTCACTGAGTAGAACCATGGACCTTTATTTCTGTAATATTTTTTAATCAATGTGCATTGTCCATATAGAAAGACTTTCATTTCAATGTCTCATAAGCATGGCAGTTTCTGACAATTTTTTCTTACTGTAAGTAATTGTCATGCTTAGAATAGTCCCTGTGCTTAGCCTGATTTTAAGTTGAATATCTCTAAGTGGTTTAAAGTAACATTTGACTAAAATATAAGCAACCTTAGAAAAAACTGTCATCGTTGGATTCTTTTAATCTTTATTTCTCCTAACTTCTTCTATAGCCTTAATTCTAGAAATTCTAGTGGCCTACAATTCTCCTTTTGCCTACAACCAAAATACTTAGTGGTATTTCCCATTTAATTTGCCTAAAACAATAAGCAGCACATACTTGGCTTTTTTGTGTTTCAAGCCTAATTTGCATGTTGCAGGAAATCTGAGAAAACCCATCAGTGGCCACTGCCTTTTTGAGGCTTAGAATCCCTGACAATATTTTTAAGGACATGTAGAGGTGTGTGTGTTTGTGTGTGTGTGTGTGTGTGTGTGTGTGTGTGTGTGTAAGGATTTTGTGATTGTTTTTCAATTATTAAAATATATCTAAAAATATATTATTAATATATTATTAAAATATATTGTAAAAATATATTGTACAAAACAGAGGGAGGGAAGTGGGCTTATGGGACTTTCGGGAAGAAAGGAGACAGGAAAGGGGAAATAATTTGGAATGTAAATAAAAAAACTTAGAAAAGAATATATATACATCTATATATATATTGTAAAATATTTCTAAGGTTTGGTGGTCTGCCTGTTTTTCCTATTATGTCTATCTTATCCCGTCTTGTTAATGAAATATGTTATCTTCTGTTGGAAATTTAGGTTGAGATTGTAGATGTTCAACCAGCCACCTGGAAAATGCCGTTTGAATTAGCTCAGGTCAGGACATCAACTCGCTCAAGCATAAGCACACACAGAAGAAGTGCAACCAGGAACAGAAGCGCCCGCGTGAGGACAAGAACAAGTGCTTCATCTACAGCTCTTACACGACCAACACCAGTATCAAGTAGGAACAACTAGTTATTTGGATGTGGTCTAAAGAAATGGGATGACGTTCAAGGTGGTGGCAAGATTTAATATAAAGATAGTGCTCAGTTTATAATGGTGTGAAATCACAGGTGTTAAATACAAATTTTGCTCATTTTCTGTAAATTTATAGAGATGATGATTTCAGAGAAATAAAAGGAAATATCTCCTCACAGATTCAATCAATCACTAGTGTTATACGTTCCAGAAATCCTGACTAGAAATGTGCAGATTCTTCTTCTTCCTATTGAATTCCTATTATTCACTTGCTTTTTGGGGGGCACATTTTACTATTTTGTCACAAATCGGCTCAGTGATTCTTCCTTGCCCCTTCATCTGGACAGGGGTCTGCAATAGATCCAAAATACTTTGAAGAGTCCAGGACCTGGAATTGAAGTAGGTCCAGAATTCCTCCTTTATAACAGTCAAGAACAACAGGCCTCTCCAGAACAAGGAAACAGCGCTGAAGATGATGTGAAGAAATCCGTTAGAAGAAGCAAAGATCTCCAGTCCTAAAGAATGTGTAATTGATGAAGATTCTGCGTGCCATGATGCTTCTTCAGATGATGATTGCTGTGTAATAATAGAAGATACTGAAAACTAGAAAGACGCTAAGATCACGAACAAAGACATCAAAAGGCAACTGAGGCTGTCCCATCATGTCCAACCAAACCATTAAAGGCTGTACACACAGAGGCTGTGGTGGAACCCATAGTATGAACAGGACTTGCCGGTCCATTTTACTGAGGTATATCTGAAAATCTTTCAAAATGCATTTTTTGCCCCTCTAACATTGTCAAACTTAAAATCACTTTGTTTATAGTTTCTAATATACTAGATTTTCAAGTATACAAGAATGTTTTGTGCTTCAGTAAATATTGACAGTAAGTAGGAAATTGAGCTGCTATGAAAATACTGTATTTCTATGGTCCTGATTTTCCTCATTTGTGGGCAAATGCTAACCATCTCAAGAGAGGAAAGCTTTTCTGAAAACTTATACCAACTGTCCACCAACACACAGCAGCACAGATAAGATGTTTTCCTCCTCTTGGCTGCATCTCTTCTCTCCTTGTTGTTATGTATTTGGATAATTGTTTTTTAAAAGATAGGATTCTTAAATGTATAGGATGATCAGCAAGGAAATGAGCTTGCATCAGTTATGCAAATTGTTTGTATCTCTTACTGATCCAAAAAGCAGATACTCCATCCCCTGATACCCAAAGAAATTTCATACAATGAAAATATAAAGATAGATGTTTCAGTTTAGCCCCCGGAGTGTGACAATGGCATATTCCTGAGCCGTGGTACTTTCATTTTGAAAAGGCCCTTCTTGCCTTTCAGGGATTTTTTTTTTTTTTTAGCAACATGAAATTTCTTTGACATTAATTATAAGGAAATTTTATGTGAAACGTTTTATTTTTATCCTTTAAAAACGTCCTTAAACTAAAATGTTTTAATTAGTACACAATTAAATTCTCAGCGTAGATATGGTTTTAAATACTTAAAACTATCAATAATAAATTTGTAATCTGGATATGTACAGGAGCAGAGAGCCCAGGCCCAGGCAGGGTCTTTGCAGGGCCCAGTGTAGTATCTTGGATTTCCTGTGGGCATGGTGTTGAGCAATCCCTCTCAATGTTCATTGTGTTTTGTGCATTAAGGAAAAGCATGGACTACCAGAAGACCTTTGTATTTTGTGTCCTTACAAATGCAGACCAGGAGAACATTATAATCCCAGCGTCCACTTTTGGGGAAAGTATCTCCCAAATCTGTGGTCCACGAGTAATGGCACAGGTCTATGATTTGCGTATAAGCAGATCCTTGTATAATGAATCATCTTCTTACACAGATACTGAAGAGGAGGTATGGAACACTTTCATTTTACCTTTATAACTGAAAGGAACATTTCATTTTCATAAGAAGTT